>CAUYQV010057266.1:0-13003 GCA_963574575.1 Galagoides demidoff | reverse complement strand
TCTGTCGCCCAAGGAGGCATAATCCACAGTCACAGTTAACTTATGGCTCTGTCGCCCAAGGAGGCCTAATCCACAGTCACAGTTAACTTATGGCTCTGTCGCCCAAGAAGGCATAATAACAGGTACAGTTAACTTATGGCTCCGTTGCCCAAGGAGGCATAATCTGCAGTCACAGTTAACTTATGGCTCCGTTGCCCAAGGAGGCATAATCAACAGTCACAGTTAACTTATGGCTCTGTTGCCCAAGGAGGCATAATCAACAGGCACAGTTAACTATGGCTCTGTCACCCAAGGAGGCCTAATCCACAGTTACAGTTAACTTATGGCTCCGTCGCCCAAGGAGGCCTAATCCACAGTTACAGTTAACTTATGGCTCTGTCGCCCAAGGAGGCATAGTCAACAGTCACAGTTAACTTATGGCTCTGTTGCCCGAGGAGGCATAGTCAACAGTTACAGTTGACTTATGGCTCTGTCGCCCAAGGAGGCATAATCAACATGCACAGTTGATGACTTATGGCTCTGTCGCCCAAGGAGGCATAATCCATAGTCACAGTTAACTTATGGCTCCGTCGCCCAAGGAGGCCTAATCCACAGTTACAGTTAACTTATGGCTCCGTCGCCCAAGGAGGCCTAATCCACAGTCACAGTTAACTTATGGCTCCGTCGCCCAAGGAGGCATAATCCACAGTCACAGTTAACTTATGGCTCCGTCGCCCAAGGAGGCCTAATCCACAGTTACAGTTAATTTATGGCTCCGTTGCCCAAGGAGGCATAATCCACAGTTACAGTTAACTTATGGCTCCGTTGCCCAAGGAGGCCTAATCCACAGTTACAGTTAATTTATGGCTCTGTTGCCCAAGGAGGCATAATCAACAGTTACAGTTAATTTATGGCTCTGTCGCCCAAGGAGGCCTAATCCACAGTTACAGTTGACTTATGGCTCTGTCGCCCAAGGAGGCATAATCCACAGTTACAGTTATCTTATGGCTCCGTTGCCCAAGGAGGCATAATCAACAGTTACAGTTAATTTATGGCTCTATTGCCCAAGGAGGCATAATCAACACTTACAGTTAACTTATGGCTCTATTGCCCAAGGAGGCATAGTCAACAGTTACAGCTGAGTTACCAGGAATGGAATGGGGGAGCTTCAGGGTGCAGCCCGGCGGGCTAGAGGCTAGGAATTGCAGTAAACAGCTAGGCATGGGGCTTGGGCAGACTTGTACAGTAAACAGCAAAATGGAGTTAGTCTGGCCCTCTCAAAAACACCACAGTGTACCCCATGATTGCATTAATGTACACAACTATGATTTAATTTAAATAGAGAGCGACACAGTCTAGCTGCCTGGATCAAATGTGTTCAAGCATCTGTGGGGAAAGTATTGCCAAAAGTAGTAACAGACAAAAATCTGGCTACCCTGCTAAAAGAGATGAATCTCTGAAACTGGATGGAGTGAGAAGGGAAGAGAAAGGGGGAGAAAGATGCCTGCTGAGACCAAGACACCAGAGCTGTGATGAAGCCAGAGCGTTTTTGGTTTCAATCCCAGCCACGATCTGACTGTCGCCATAAAATACATTCTAAAGAAGACCAGTCCAGCTGTCCACCTGAGATCCAATCAGCCATGGAGTCAGGACAGAGGATAAATTGTTACTGTTTTGATACTCTAAATTTTTGCAGTGGTTTATTATGCAATACGTAGCTGAAATGAAATATAGAGGCTGCCAAAAAAATGCGTGCACTTTGGAAGAAAGAAAAAAACTGCATTAGATTCATAATACTCGTTATATACCAGTAACAGAAGATAAACACAAGCCATGTTGAACACCTCTTGTAATTGCAGAAGTCAAATATGACTCGAAAATGACACATTTAATACCTTTTTTTCCCTCTTTCTTAAAATGTGCGCACTTTTTTGGCACCCTCTGTATACAGGGGGGAGGCAGATAAACAAGAAAATAACAAATGAGGCAGAAGGGCTGAGCAAGGTCACGCAGCTGCCGGGTTCTCTGCAGAGGACATTCCCTTGCTACCAGGAAAACGAGGCCCATCCTTAACAGGACGGAGGGCAGAGAACATCATTCCAGTACCCAAAAAATACATAAAGAAAAAATAAAGAATAGGGTCTCTAAGGCAGCAAACACTCATTTTATTGCAAATTTGTAAGTCTCAATCACCACTTACAGCTAAGGGTGGTCAATAAGAAGGAAAAAAGACTTAGAGTTTTATCAAAAGGACGTACAGACTCACCTTCAGAGCTGCTTCTTTGAGATAGCTGTTGCCGACTTGTTAGATGTGTGTTTTATCTTCCCACATAGATTCTACCATGGTGATGGCAGAGGCTATGTTCTTATGTGGAGTAGTGGGGTATAGGTTTTGGGGGTTTGTTTGTCTGTTGTCTGAGAAACAGAGTCTCACTCTGTCACCTAAACTGCAGTGAAGTGGCATGATCACAGCTCACTGCAACCTCCCACCCTCCAGGCTCAGGAGGTCCTCCTGGCTCAGTCTCCCAAATAGCTAGGGCTACAGGGGCACTGCACCAGGCCTGGCCATGTGTCAAACTGGCCTCAAGTGATCCTCCCACCTCAGCCTCCCAGAGTGCCACCATTACCAGTATGAGCCACCGCCCCAGCCCCAGCCTGGGTATAGTTTTGATCACTCACAATGCCAGTGCAATGTTCTGCACCTATTAGGGTCTAAACGAGGGACAAGTGATGGAAGATGTGGCTAACTGGCCCATCATTTAATCATATAGCTCACCAGATCAGTGAAGTCCAATAGAAATGTAATGTGACCTTTATGGAGAATTTTAAGTTTTCCAGTGGCCATACCCTTAAAAACTTAAAAGAGAACAAGGGAAATTCACTTCAGTAACATTTTATCTAAACCAGCAGATTCAAAATATTATCATTGTGGTATACAATCAACATTTAAAAAATCACGACTGAGATCAATTTTCATTCTTTTCTTTACACTTTTGTAAGTCTCTAAAATACGGTGCGTGTTTTACAGCGTGACATGCCTCAGCCCAGAGGGCCACATTTCAAAGGCCCAGAGGTCACATAGATTAGTGGCTCCGATACTGACAGCACAGACCCAGCCCCATGATAGAACAACCGATTGCTGTCCTGGTCTTCTCAGAAATATTTTTCTCATATTGAACTTTCCGAGTCATTACCTTTCATGAAAAAATGATTCAGCTAATGGGTTTGTTTCCTTCCACACCCATTCGCAAAAACCAAGATTTTCTTGACCTGATGAGTGTGAGGGATAGAAATGGCATGTGGTACAGGAGAGGGCTAGGGGCCCGCAGCTGGGACTTTGGAAGGCTCATTCTACTTGTGCTTTTTCTCTCAGGCATGTTGCTATCGGTCCCTGTGTACGTGGCAGTCTTGAAAGCCAGTAGTCCCAGCAAGAGACCAGGGACAAACTCGAGTCCCTCCAATGATCTGTGACCTGTGCCTCATCTTCCTCTCTATCTGTAACCACGTACTTCTTCCCTTACTGTGTCCCCCTTGTTCACTCTGCTCTAACCACATGGGTCTCAGTGCTATTTCTTAGATCTGTGTGATAAGTTACCCCTCAGGACATTGCACCAACCATTTCCTCTGGCAGGAATGCTTTCTCCCCAGATGCTCTTATGCCATTCGGCCACGATTTCAGGCCCTGCTCCACTGTGTCAGGTAGGGTGCATTTCACCGTTCATGTCCTGTTTGATGATGATCATGAGATTGTAAAAGCAAAAGATCACCCTGCTTGATGTCACAACTTCTGACCAATGTTGAGACCACATATGGCAAATGGAGAGGGTGTTATTGTAGGTAAATCTGATACTCTGGTTTTCTGGGAATGCGAGGACCCTACATAAGAAGGTTGAGACCTGGGAGCAGCAGGCCGGTGGGAGCTGTCCCCTGTCTTGCCCTGAGAAGGAAGACGAGGCCAGCATGTCCAGCTTCCCGCTGCTGCTGCTGCTGCTGCTCTGGGGCCTGGGGTCTCGTGCCTTCCCAGTGATTTCAGAAACACAAGTGAAAGATGCCACGATAGTCCAGGTAAATGCTGAATTTCGCTTTAGTAAAGCAAGAGCATTATGTTCTCATTTTTCAAAGATCCAGGGGTAGGAATTCAAGCAAGTTTGGGATTCATTCCAAGAATGAACATTTTGTCAGAAACGGGTCCTCTCGGAATAAAAACAAAAATCTGTCCCTGTTTCCAGCCGTTTCTCTGGGAGGTAGAGCTAGAGGGGAGTGAGGGAAGAAAGTGCAGACCAGCTGCACCATCTGAACGTGACCTCAGAGCGAGGCCGGCCTAGCGACAGCCTCCCCTGCTGGCCTCCTTTCTGCAGCAAGAGCAGGCAGCACAGGGCCTCGGGGTGCTTGGAGAAGCAGACTGCCCCACTCTTCTTTGCCCTCACTCAGTAAAGAAGAAAGAGTGAAATGCTGGGGGTTGTTTTTACCGGAAAACTGAGAAAGATTTACAGCCAGTGTTTCTGCATTCTTTTCTTTTTTAGAAATACCTAGAAAACTACTACAACTTGAGTAGATTCAATAAAGCTAGAGGGCCGAGAAAAAGTTATGCCGTAGTTAAAAAGCTGAAGCAAATGCAGAAATTCTTTGGGCTGCCTGTGACTGGGAAGCTGGACGCTGAAACCCTGAGGGTGATGCAGAAGCCCAGGTGTGGGGTGCCCGATGTGGCCTTCTCCTTCCGCACTCTAGGGACGCTTGGCTGGCAGACCCGAAAGCTGACCTACAGGTAACCAGACTGAGCACCGGCGCGAGAATGCAGCGGCCCCCCAGAGAGGTGAGAAATGGAGTCCAATACGTCTCTGTTCTTTTCTCTTTCATTTTAAGGATCAACAACTACACACCAGATTTGCCTCGAGAAGACGTGGACCAAGCCCTTGGGAAAGCCTTTGATCTCTGGAGCAGCGTCACAGACCTGACCTTCACCAAGGTCTTTGAGGGGGAAGCAGACATCATGGTCCATTTTTACTGGGGAGGTGAGCTGGTCTCCTCTCCCCCCAAATCGTTGTGATATCCTGCGGCTGCTCTGGGACCTGCCCAGTCAGAAGGCCTCCTCCTCTTGGGTGAGGGTGCTGAGCTTGTGGGCCAGTGGTGACAAGGCTCAGCGGGGAGGAATGTCTTTTGGCTCCTGTCACTGCCCTCTTGGGGAATGCCGAATAAAACCGGGAATATCCCTTTGTTGAATTCTTTTTCTTGCAGATCACGGTGACAATTCTCCCTTTTATCTACCTACTGTCCAGCTTGCTCATGCATTCTTCCCTGGACCAGGCTTGGGAGGGGATATCCATTTTAATGAGGGTGACAGGTGGACCACGGATTTCAGAAGTGAGTTGTCTAATGCCTTTGCTATCTCTTTTGTTTTTCTCCTGTAGCTTTTGGTAGTATTTTTGGTTTTATCAAAAGAATGCTTTTAGTAAAATGAACCGATTTCGTAATCTCCCTTATCCATTAATAAGCGTATTTGTGATAGTATAATTTGCTTAGCAAGGTAATGGTTAATTCCTTTGTCTCCTTTAGTATAACAGAAGAGAATATTATTCCTACAAGCTGTGTAGTTCTACTGACAAAAAGTATGATACCATAAAATTTTTACTAGGATAATGAATATCGTATCATTACATGTAAGATTATGTACAAAATAGAAGTTAATCTCAATGAACATCAAGCTGGGGTGCGGGGCAAGAAGAAGTTGGGTAAATTCAACCTACTGGGTAAGGTGCATGGGGTGGGGGGCCTGCTTATAACTTAGACTCAGTTTGTGCAAGAAACAAAGGATATAAACAAGACACATGTGCCTCCCAATATTCTGACATTTAAAACAAATGAAAACTTGGTATTTTGAATAGATTTGCCAAAGAAAACGTGTCATTTAAAATAATGTGAAAAAAATCATGATTAAAGTACAATTTGGACATTCAGGAGACCAGTTGTAACATTGTTTTTAGGGTAAAAAGTTTGTTTTAAATGTCAAAAAAAAAATTCAATTGGGCGGATGTCTGAACCTAAAATACCTACTTCTGCTAAGTTTATGGATCTCTTTTCCATCCATTTACCACATATTTCTGCCTGATGATTCAAAAATGCAAAAATAAAAAAAAAGAAGGAGAAAGAAAAAAATGAGCAAAGAAAAATGATAACCTTCGGCAAAATCATTTTGGAGAATTTTACTCACGTTACCAGTGAGTCTATAGAAACTCATGAGCAGACAAAATAATCAATGCTCATAGGATGCCATTAGTCTTCTGAGATATTTATTAATCAATGCTGTGATTTTTTTTCCTTGTCAGCTGACTTTTTTTGTAAGATACTAGTCCAGTCTCTGAAATTCAGACTTTCACCTGCCTCTCTAGTATTAATGAAGGCCTTCTCCCTGTTCATTGTACACACACTGGGAAGACACACATCACACTCACACACCACATTTGCACAAAGGCAATAATAAAGCTTGTGTCATCTGAGGACTGATGTGTCCTCGTTTACTTCCTTAAACATATAGCATCCTAATAATTGCAAATTCGGTTTATTGATATTTTTAGGTTTTAATTTGTACCGCGTCGCAGCACATGAATTGGGCCATTCCCTTGGCCTACCGCATTTGGGGCACTTTGGTTCTGTGATGTGGCCCTGGTACTTCTACATTGGTGATGACCTGCTGACTCAGGAGGACGTTGATGCCATCCAGGCCATCTACGGTGAGCACAGAGAAAAGCCCTTTGGACACGCCATTATTAGATCTATATACTGTATGTTTCAAAGAAACAACTACTAACTGTGCTCTTTAAAACAAGCCTTCATTCAAATGTGATTTCATGCTCAACAGTATGCTGACTTCAGGACCTAACTTAACAAAACTTTCATTTACTTTTTAAGGACCTTCCAAAAATCCCAACCCACCCAAACTGCTAAAAATACCAAAAGCCTGTGACGACAAGATAACATTTGATGCTGTAGCCAAAATTCGTGGAGAATTGTACTTCTTTACTGACAGGTAAAAAAGAAAAAAAATCACTATTGGCTTGGTGCCTGTAGCTCAGTGGCTATGGCGCCAGACATATGCACCATGGCTGGAGGGTTTGAGCCTGGCCTGGGCCTGCCAAAGAATGACAAGTAAAAAAAAAAAAAAAATAGCATGTGTTGTGGCAGTCCCAGCTACTTGGGAGGCTGAGGCAAGAGAATCACTTAAGCCCAAGAGTTGGAGGTTGCTGTGAGCTGTGACACCGTAGTACTCTACCAAGGGCAACATAGTGAAACTCTCTATCTCAAAAAAAAAAAAAAAGTCACTATTGAAACTGATTTGTATTTTTATAAGTTGTTCTGACATTTCACTAAGTGTTCTATATGTTAGTCTTAAATTTGTAATTTTAATAATAATGGCTGTGCATAAAATAATTTATTCTTCAAAAATCTTTATCACAGATAGGCCATTTAATCTTTATTTAAAAATCCATCAGGTAAAAGATATTATAAGGCCCCCGAATAACCATCACCATACGTACAAACATGTAGAGTTAGAGACTAAGATGAATTGTTTAGAACCACGGACGCGCATAGTTCAGACCATCCTTTACGGGTTAATGATAAAAGTAAATACTACTTTTCCCCTAGTTGTGGTCTTCAAAAAGATAAAAATTAGGGGGAGTTTGGAAAGAGTCCTGGTGCCATAGAATGTTCAATGTTTTACACTATTTTGTGCTCATATCTACAAGAGAGGAAATGCATGATAAGGATGGACGTGGTTATCACACACCCTCATTTGTGCTGTAGCAGGTTTGTGGGTCACCACCAGCACGTACAACTTGGCTGTGCTCCTGTCCTTTCTCCATTCCCCTTCTCTTCCTCTCCTTCTCTGTCTCTTTCTTTCTTCCTTCCTATCTTCTTCTGTCTTAATAGAAAGTACCCTTATGTGTCAGGGACAGTCTCGTTAAAACAACAGTAAGAGGGAAATGTTCCACTTGCCTGGAAGAGTTCCGATAAAAGGGCAATTTGGCACCTAAATGACCAGTAGGAACATACCCCAGGACCATGTCATTTTATCCTTGAGAGAAGCCTGGAGATGTTCACTGATTCGTGTGAGGTCCTTAGCCAGGTAGGGGGAATGATCTGGGTCCGAGTGCTGTACTGCGGTTTGTTGCGGCGGGGGTGTTGGGGAGTGATCCTACAAGGCACAGAGTTAGGAGGTGAAACCCAGCAGGCAGCAGAGCCTGTAAGTGGAGTCCCAAGGAGCTGATTTCCATCGTGGCCAACAGGGGCCCAGTCCCACTTCAGACCCTTTGAAAACAACACAGAACAGCTTTCAGACTTGACCCACAGCTGGGCAAAATCTCTGGGGCACCTTCCACCAACTCTTTCCCTCATTGTTTGAGGAAGGCTCCTAAAGGTGTCAACTAGCCAGCAATTTCAGGTCCAAGGAAAGCCCAATGGAAGAGAGACATTTACAAGATGTGCTTATGGAATCTGACGGTGACTTTGGGGTTGGGGGTCATTTGAGGGATTTGGACATCAACAGCGTCTGTCTGCTGTAGTGATTGGCAGGGAAGGTCCTTCCATGCCTCAGTCTGTCTGACCCTTCGCTCCTTGCCCAGCTGGCACGCTACAGGGCTCTGTTTGGCCCGGCTGGGCTTGGAAACTCGTCTGTAAGCCCACATGGAAGTGTTGCTGTGCTGTGACCCCAGTGCCTCTAGACTGAGAAGTGAACACAGCAAACCCCCCAACTGAAACAGCGAGGAAGGGAAGGGTTTGGTCTGAGCTGCCTTTGGGTCTTATCAGCCGCGTGGCCATCACCATCTTCCTTAGCCTCCCGTGGCCTCCCTGACCTCAGCTTCTCCATGAGTTCCAAATAGGGTTTTCATCATATAAGAAACTAAGTAAAGGGACTGGCAGGCGGGATGTGGTTACGTTTTTGGATGTTAGTTTGCGATAAGAAAAACCAGAAGTCGGCCAGAGATTGCTGGCGGTTAGATAACAGCCCTTGTTTGCCTTCCTCTCCGTCAGGTTCTTCTTCCGCAGTGCTGCTGGACTCAATGGTCAGGTCCAGTTCATTTCTGACTTCTGGCCATTTCTGACACATGGAGTTGAGGCTGTTTATGAAGTTGCTGAAAGAGATGAAATCTTATTTTTTAGAGGTAATGCTTCTGTTTTGTTTTTTTCCGGGTTTTTGCCAATGTTTTTATAAATTAGGTTTTCCATCAGTTTGTTTGTTTTTGACTGGAAATTAAGAGAGTACAGGGTACGTTGAATCCACCTACTTTTCCTGAAAACTAAGTTTCACTTGCCAAATCGCGTGGCTCCATCATGGTGACTGAGAATCCCATAATGTTTTTCTGCATATGGATAATTAAATATCAAATGACTGGAGTCATAATTTTTCTTATCTACTGATTATGATACCAGAGTGAAGATAGCTATCTATCTAGGTATATAACTCCCAACTGGGGCCACATTTATAGTAAATGGGCCACAAATGTTTGTACTTTGCTTTTCTGAGTCTATAAATCCACACTACCATTTTAAGGGCAGTACGGGGAGTTCCCCTGTTCTCTGCCTGTCTAGGGAGATGAGCTACAGAGGATGGAGGAGAAAATGCTTGGTTTCTGCCATAGTCAACCACATTCCAGTAACGAGCCCTGCTGTGTGTACATTCAAATATACAGTGCTTAGAAAGTTGTGTGCACACATTATAAAGACACTTGACCGTACCACGAAGTTACATAAACACTTTAAAACAGTTTAAGCTAGGGGTTTTGAAATAAGCTAGCATAACACGTATAGTTTGAAAATAAGGAGGATTTTTTAAATATCGGAAGTTCCAAACTGCCTTTTTATGAGGTGGCAATGCAAAAATATTTATGCAAAGATATTCCAGCTTTAGGATATAAGGTGTGCTGACATCGTACCGTAACTAAATGAACAAATACAGCATCCTCGGGAGCCGGCTTAGTCAAGAGGTCAGAGATGCTGAAATCATCTGTAGAAGGTGTCACCCCTCTCCACTGCCGCAAGGACCCCCGCACACTGTGGTGCAGCTGGAGAAGTGACCCAAGTCTAGGAAGGAGAAATGGCTGGCGTGGGAGCACCTGGCTTTGGGATAGTACTCTCCATCCACTTCCTGTGACGGAACCATCTGGAGCAAATTCTTTCTGATGTCTCCTAGAGTCCCAGGAGAATCTTTTCACGGTTGATTTTTTTGGTTGACAGGCAGCGAGTTTTTGGTCGCTACGGCAACGGAGCTGAGGTACCCATACCCCATGGACATCTACAGCTCCTTCGGCTTCCCTAGATGGGTGGAGAGGATTGATGCGGCCGTGCATGAGGAGGAAACCGGAAAGACACACTTCTTCGTTGCCGATAAGCATTGGAGGTAAAGAGAAACCCTTGGAAATCTTGGGGCATCAGATCGCTCTTATGGAGGGAGAGCTCCCTTTTAAAGATATTTTTTTCAAATGGCAGTGAAACTTGTCCCTTTTTCTGGGCTTTGATGCAGCCAGGCCCAGAGGCATTATGCAGCCCCCTGTCTGTTATTATCACACTGCTGCCTGGCCCCTGGGATCCGAGGGGCTTGTAGGATTGAGTCGACGAGGGAGATCAAGAGCAGATGCTTACAGAAAGAACCAGAGGCCTCCCAAAAGGAGCAAATGAAGCATTTCTTCTAAATGGTCCAGAGCATGGAGTTCAATGGAGAATTTGAATCAGAGTTTTATGGTTGAAAACATCTCTTAGAGTTTATCTAATTTACTCTACTTTCCAATTAAAATTCCAGAGTAGTTGGGAGCACACCTATGGTCCGTCTTACATGTGAATCTTTCTCAATGCAGAATATAAATGTCTTAACACAATAACTAAGAAAGTGCCATGAAGGCTATGTCAACCAGTTCGGTGAAAATATTTCAGATTGTATCTAAAACCAGCACACTGTACCCCATGACTGCATTAAGGTACACAGCTAGGATTTGATTAAGAAAGTAAAATTCCAGAGTGGTTTTATGTCAATAGTGCACCCACCCATCATTATTTTAAGTAGCCATTGCATTTTTTTGCAAAATAATGGTAAAGATAGCACTGACCTTTCAGAGTCACTGTGAAGGTTACATGAATTAGCATCTGCCAAGCAGCAGGGGCAGAGACTGTACACGGAAAGGCCCGGGGAAGTGTGAAGTGCTGGTCACTATTTTTATATGAGGAGCACAGTCCGATATTTCTAATTACGTATATTCCCAGATACGATGAAAATATGAGGTCCATGGATGCAGGTTACCCCAAAAATATCGTTGAGAGCTTTCCTGGAATTGGTACAAAAGTTGACGCTGTTTTCCAGAAAGAAGGTAAAGACTATCTAGTTACTCCCTTTTGCTGCCATAAAAATCACATGTGTGAAATTGTGTACCCCCAAATGTGACTTTCTTCAGGGGTTCAGTGGAAAGCCATCCTCTGTCTAACATGACCGTCGTCTCTTGTTCTGCTCCTAGGCTTCTTCTATTTCTTCAATGGAACAAGGCAGTACAAATTTGATCCTGAAACAAAGCGAATTTTGACTTCGCTAACATCGAACAGCTGGTTCAATTGCTGAAATAACCGATGGCCGACTACCACGAAAGAGACAGAAAAAAATATTCCTAATGAGCCTAAAGCAGGTATCTTTCTGAGGAACCAGATGTTTCAGTATTTTCTTTTAGACTTGGCAATATGAGGCCGAGACTTTTAAGTACAATCACATTTGCCTCTGTCTGAACGTATATTATGCTAACTACTGTATATTGCTTCATGAACTTCTACAATCTAGCTTTATGCAAATGCTAAGGATGTCAGGGGTCATTGTTTACACTTCAATTTTTATAGAGAAAGGCTCTTTACCAGAATCCAAGATTCTAATCTGGGCAGCTGTCACACACAGGGGGACATTTCTCCACTCACCCGAGAAGACAAGAGCTCTCAGGCTCACCAAAGGAAAAACAATACAGTAATAGAATGTGGCAATACATATCAAAGAAAACAGATACTCAAACTTGATATAAAATAGAGTAACTTTTACCAACTTTTAGTCTGAATACAAGAAAGGCATCTATTATCAGTACATAGCTTGATGACTCTTCACAACACAACCATGTAACCGGCACACAAAGAAAACTACCAGCACCCTAGAACCCCTTACTGTTTTTTTTAACAGACTTAGAATTAAAACTTCTTTTGATTTTATTAAAAACAAATTAATATTTTTCAGAGAATCCTGTTGCTTTACCCTAAAATTTTCCCATTTATTATAGTCAACTTGATCAAATAAAATTCTTTGAAATAATTTTATAACTCACATAGACCCTCTCTATGACATGCCTGGACTTTGTTTGCTTGGGTTTTTTGTAATTAATTATTTTTTATCAAATCATAACTTTATGCATTGATGCATTTATGGGGTTCAGGGTACTGCTTTGATATATAATGTGAAATGTTTACATTGAACCAAGTAACATATCCATTCACAGTTACACTCATTTCTTAATAGTTTAGAGATGTACCATTGCGTCATGCACATTAGGTGAGGTCCCCCGAAATACTCTCCCTTCTCCCACATCCTCTCTCCCCAACCCTCTCTCTCCTCTACTTTATGGACTATAATTATGTTTTGCCATTTGTATGATTGTGTATGTGGTTATATATTGATTCCATAGTAGTATCGAGTACACTGGATACTTTCTTTTCCATTCTTGGGATACTTTACCAAGAAGAATATGTTCCAGCTCCATCTAGGTAAACATAAAAGATGTGAAGTCTCCATCTTTTTTATGGCTGCATAGTATTCCATAGTTTACATATACCATAATTTGTTAATCCATTCATGGGTCGATGGGCACTTGGCCTGTTTCCATGTCTTGGCTATTATGAATTGGGCTGCAATAAACATTCTGGTGCAAATGTCTTTGTTGTAAAATAATTATTGATCATCTGGGTATATACCTAGTAGAGGAATTGCAGGATCAAACGGTAGGTCTACTTTTAG
>CAUYQV010057261.1:0-19088 GCA_963574575.1 Galagoides demidoff | reverse complement strand
AGACAGAGTCAGAGCAAGAGTGTAATGACATAGCTTGCACTATCCCTTCCTCCAGAGGGATGGATGTCCAACTTCATAGTTACATGAACCAATAAGCTCGCTTTTTTATTTTCGTTAATGAGACTTATGGTTTTTCTTGACTTACAAGCATGCTATGCACTTCACAATAATGTGCTAAATACTATTAGAATAGAGGGAAGACGGGAAGGCAGGAGAACCTGCTGGGTAAGTGGCTGGTACAGCTGACACTGTTAGTGCCTCTCTCATGTCCTCTAAGCCTACAGTCCCCAACCCTTGGGACCATGGACTGGTACTATCCATGGCCTGCTAGGAACCAGGCCACAAAGCAGGAGGTAAGCAGTAGGCAAGTGAGCAAAGCTTCATCTTTGTTTACGCCTGTTCCCCGTCACTCCCTGTAGGATCAGTAGAAGCATTAGAGTCTCACAGGAGCACGCACCCTACTCTAAATCACACATGCAAGGGATCTAGGTTGTGTGCACTCCTTATGAGAATCGAATGCCTCACCCATCTATGGAAAAATTGTCTTCCATGAAACCTATCCCTGATGCCAAAAAGGTTGGGGACTGCCACCCTAAGGCCCACCCTGGACATCTAGTACAGTGTTAGAAGATCATTTCCACACACATCATCCCCACATCTCAAGCCCCTGCCTAGGTGTGTGCTTAGCTCAAGCATAGTACAAGCTGGAAGTGCCAAGGGGTTAGGACTCTGAGGACCAACCGTCAACACACAGAGGCCTGCATTTAGAGCATCAGCACCCCAGCTCCCCCATTCCTGGGTGGAACAATTCTAAGGCACATTTTTCTCAGCCATTCGAAAGGTCCCTGGAAAATTTAGCTCTATTCCCCACAGATTAACCCTTAACTGACTTTCCTCCTTCCTCCCTGTCTCATTCCCTCACTCCCTCACCTGGGCTTCCTGGGATTGCCTTGTAAACAGACCATTTATATCCAAATTTTATCTCAAGGGTCTACTTTTGAAAAACCCGAACTCAGACAGAAAAATTCTGAGAACATCATATAGGTTTGAATCCCAATGCTGATGCTTCCTGTGTGACTTTGGACAACTTATTTAATCCTCTTGTGCCTCAGTTTCCTTGCCTATAAAAATGGAGCCATAATTTCACCAACCTTGTAAAATTGTTGTGGGCTGAAGTGAGACATGACACATGAAGTGCTTCCAGCAGTGTGAGTGCTCAGCAAATGTGACTATTGTTCTTCTCCCTCTCTTTCTTCATTAAATGTTGCCCATGCATTTTGGAGGAGGTGACACTTGAACTTAATAGTAAAGACCAGCATGAGCTGAGAAGAAGATGGAAGAGAGGGCCCCATTGCACAGAGGGAGTGAGAGATTCCACTTTGAAACTTGATTCTCTGATAATCAGAGAAGATTATATCCTTTCTTTTTTTATTTTAAATTTTTTATAGACAGAGTCTCACCCTGTCACTCTGGGTAGAGTACTGTGGTATCATAGCTAATAGCAACGTCAAACTCTCAGGCTCAAGCAATCCTCCTGCCTCAGCCTCAAATAGCTGGGACTATAGGCACCTACCATTATACCCAGCTAATTTTTCTATTTTTAATAAGGATAGGGTCTCACTTTTGCTCAAGCTGGTCCCAACTCCTGAGCTCAAGCGATCCTCATGCCTCAACCTCCCAGAGTGCTAGGATTACAGGTGTGAGGCACTGTGCCTGGCCAGATTGTATCTTTTCTAAAGCTTCTGAAGATGCCTTCTTTAAATACAAGGTAATTTATTGAGATATCACTTTGTTTTGTATCCACTGCAGAAGAATGAGAATAAATGAAGTTTTACCTCCCCCTTCACACTCCTCTTGATGGCAAAACAGATTAGTCCTGCAAGAGTTAAATTGTCCAAATGCGTGTGTGTGAGTATGTGTGTGTGCATGAAGTTTTCTCCCAAGACAAGAAAGGAACCTGAAGCCTATAGTGCCAAGAAGGGATGTGTCATGTTCCCTTAGAATTCCTAGGGTTAGCAGCAGGACCTCAGAGTGACCTGGGCATGGTGCACATAGTGACTGGGACCCAGACACTAGGGTTCCCAGCAAAGTACATGAGATTGGCATGGAAGACACGGGCTTGGTCAAGAGCATAACATCTAATGGAATGTGGGCTAAAGACCATTGAGCTCTTTCCTGAATGTTTTGCCCTCTCTGTTGACTATCACTCATGACTGATTGCTTTTCCTGTATGTTTTGTAATCACATTTCAGTGGGGCTTTATCTGCCTGCTCCAGGTTAAAGACGTGTCCCCCCAGCATGGTTCTACCTGATGACTTAGGACCAAGCTTTATGTTCTTTCCTTCACCAGGCCGTGCAAGCAGTCTAAACTTTAGGACCCAAATGGAGCAGATCTGTGGGTAAGAATGATCATGGAATACATTTTCCCCATGCAGAGCCAGGACAAAGACAGTCAAGTTTCTTTGTCTCACTTTTCTGATGAGTGGATTTTATCCCAGTGAACCATTTCATTACGTGTATAATGTGCAGGGCCACAGTTTATAAGGGGGGTTTAGATTCTCTCTATCTTCTGTGGGACCAAGACTTTCTCTCTTACTTAAAAAAAGGCATTACAACTCAAACCCCTCCGGTATTGTATTAATTGGGATATGTTATTAGCATCTTTGATAGAGACTCTAAATAATAGTAGCTTAAATAAGAGAGTTTATCATATGGAAGTCCATGCTGCGCCGCCTGCCCCCTGTGAAATTATCAAGGGTTCAAGTTCCTTCCATCGTTATTCCAAGGGTGCTGACATGGTCTAGAGGGTCTCAGCTGTGCCCATGTCCAGGTGTCAAGTTGAAAATCAGTGAAGGATTGAGAGCATGGGCACAGGAGGAACAACAAGGTCTGTCTCTGCTGCAGTAACAAAGGCCGACAACTGCTTTGACCCAGCCCGGGTGAAATGGAATTTGGGCACTCAAAGACAGAGGACATTTGACCTGGATTCACCACCTGTGGTGGACGCTAATTAATGCCCATGAAACTCCTAATACTGAGGAAACCATCGGGCCATGGGTGGTGTAGACAAGGTAAGTAGGAGTTAAGGAGGAAACGTGTATGTGTGATGTGTATGTGTGGGTTTTGTGTGTCGGGGTGTCTCTGTGTGGTGTGTATGGTGTGTATGTGTACAGTGTGTCTGCATGCTTGTGTGTGGTGTGTCTCTGAGTGTGAGATGTTGTACATGTCTGTGTGTCTCTAGTGTGCGTGGTTGTACCTATGTGTAGGGATTGTGTGTGTATGTCTCTATTGCGTTGTGTGTATGTGTGTCTACCCCTGAGCTCCATGAAGCTAGAACTGTTTCATTACAATTCATCATGATAAACAATAATTTGTCAGAACAAACAATAACTTTAGGATTAAACCACTATCTATTCTAACATATTAAGTACAGATGTCAGCCCACCAACACATGTGCATGAATTAAGACTTTGTTTTCCTTCAGCAGAAGTTAACTTCCATCACAGCTCCCGTCACCTTTTCCGTCTCTTATGGAGGACTTGTTAGTACCAACATGGGAGAGACGCGTCCAGTCTTTGTGGGCATCCGTCTGTGTTGGCACCGGCCAGGACCAGAGCTGGGGGACAGTGTGCAGTGAGGAAGTCGGAACCAATTTCCAGGCCAGAGGGCTGCATGGGCCCAGGGCTCAACAGAGCTTCCAATCAATCACCCCCAAGGCTGAGTGCCTCTTAGGGGCCTGCTGGGGGACCTCTGCTGCCCTTTGTCTTGTGGGATTGTGACTATTGTGGTTGTAGATTCTCTGCTGAGTGACCCTTGATCTCTTCCCTTCCCATTGTCTTTTTGCCCTAGTTTAGTGCGACTCTTGGGCACCTGCGATGTAGCCATTCTCATGGAGAACTCTGGAAAGTGCAGACAGATCTGCCTCCTTGCCACTTCCACACAGCTCCTACACACTCGCTCCCTCTGACCTTCACGGCCTCCCATCATCTCTACTCCTCTCTGAGGCACGCCCCCCCATGCCTGTCAGGGTCTGCTGTTTGTCCTCCTCGGTGCTCCTTTCCCCACATGGGAATCTTCTGTCCGGGTGAGGGAGCAGGGATGGGATAAGCTGTATGTCCCTCATCAGGTATTCTCCCAACTCTCCTGTCCGTGCCCTGGCTTTTTCTTGTTGCTCCTGAGGCTTAGGCTTTTGGAAGTCAAAAGCCAAGAACAGACTCTTGAAATGTTTTCTCAGGATACTGCGTCACGCTGAGTGATAGGAAGAGGACACAGGAAAAGAGGGGAGGGGAGAAGCACGTCAGAAAATATACCATGACCACAGCAGCAGGCCGTGCTGGCACTGAGTGGGACATGGTAGCTTCCTGCCATTAGCATCAGGGAACCTAAGTGGGACATGGTAGCTTCCTGCTATCAGGATGGGGAAACTGTTTTACATACCAGGTGCCTGTAATTGCCCTGGAAGCCTGCACAGCCCCCAAGACTATCTGAATGTTGTAGGAAAAAACTGGGTACATTTCCCTGTCTAGTCTAATAGGTATGGACCTGTTTCAAAGTAATAGCAAATGCCACAAATTTGCTCACAAATCTAGTATTTGCAGAAAATGTGCCATTTTCCAATCTGGCCCACTGTGTCAGAGGCGCCCCCAGGGCTCCTGCCCCTCCCTGCGGCTGCCCTGCTATGTCCTGACCATCAGAGCATCACCGTAGCTCTGGGCACGAGTGCACACTCAGGCCCGGCCGGGACTTGCCAGCTCCACTCCGGAGTTACCAGCCTTTGTCAAGCTTCCTACTTGCTGCTCCTTCTGGTCTGTACTCCTATGGCAGATGGTCAGGGTCACCTTTCTTGAGAAAAGAGGATGTACTGGTAGCCAGGGGCCTGCATGCCATTTCTGGCACAAACACATTGCAAGTTGCAAATCCCTGCTTCCGGTGCATGGAAGGGCCATCAGTGGCCTTCAGGACAGAGCAGCGTTTCTTAAAGTGGGTTCTGTGCAAAAGTAATGGGCATTATTTAGAAATAGGATTCTGTGGCCATATATATTTAGAGATCAGCTTCCCAGAGTGTTTAATGTACAACAGTGCATCATACATGCCCACAATGGGGGTATTTATAATATGTGATGTTGACTAAATTCACACGGACACCAAACACCATGACCCTGATAGGTCTCAGGACTGTTGCGGGCAGAACACACTTTGAGAAGTGTTGTGTGACTCCCTGTCTGGTCTGTCTGTTTATCATTTTGTGGTTCTCACCACCATGGTTTGGGATTAGAGGAAATATTAGCCTGTCTAAGGTGAGTGACTAAGGAGCAGCAATTTGGAATCTCTGAAAGGTGACAACTCATCATTCCTATAAATTTCCAGGGACAAAGCTGTCAATGGCTGGACTGTTGCCACTGCCCATCACAGAGCTGAGTTTTCTGGCTTTGTTATTATTGGTCTAAGGTCACCCTTGTTTCCTTTCTTATGAGTTCTTCTTTGAAACACAAGCACACACTTCAATGCCCTAAAAGGCCATAGGAAGCGCCTCAGTGTTTTTCCAGGTGAAAAACTAGTAGCCAATTCATTTTTTAATTAATTTATGCATGCACCTGCTAGTTACTATCGACTGTGTTCTGACCCCTCTGGAATGTGCAAAGTTTAATGACGCAAGGTCCCAACTCTTTAATATCTTCTGGGCCAGCTCTATCTGATGTCTTTAGCCATTTATGTTCTAGAAAATGTTACAGTAACACATTTATAGATAAAGGGATCCATCTGGAGATGAAAGAAGCAAGTAGCTGCCCTAGTTTTGATGCTGTGAAGCTGGAAACTCTTCCAAAGCAGCGGGATAAGGAAGCAAGATCATTACTTCCCTTCCACTTAATTTCGGTGAACTTGTTGGAAAAGGTGGTATGTTGAAAAATCCGAAATAAGGGCATTGGATGCATCTCAAGAGAAATTGTTCAATACATGTATAAGGATCCAGGCTCAGGAGTGTGAGCACTGATGACTCAGAGAGGGTGACGCTGGGTGTTCTAAACCTCTTTGTTCTCTGTCGAAGGCAGCATCTCTTACGTCTCTTAAACCCCACCATTGGGAGCTGTCAAGCTGGTGTTTCATTATAATCTTGGCCCTTGAACAGCACAGTTCATCCAAGAATGATAGGGTTTTATGAACAGAAATTAGGCCTTGGACCAAGTTTGTAATAAATCATAAGTTTCATTACTTAGGTGAAGAAAAGTCACCAGCTATTGGATGACAGATTTGCCAGGGAGCAAGAGGGCAGACTTCATGTGGCCATTTCAGAAAGGTCCCCCTGTGGATTTTGACTGACTCATAGGGTGACTTTCTTTGGGAGAAGTCGTGTGGAAGAAGGACAATAAAAGGGAAAGGATAAAAGGGGGGAGATTTGGGGGGTGGATGTTTCATCAAAATCTTTTGAGCCCTTGCAGAAATGGCAGCATGATAGTACGCTTAAGAAATATTAAAGGAGAAAACCAAATTATTTTTCTATTCTATATTTCTATTTCTTTATTCTATTTCTATATTAATTAAGATTTCTGTGAAAATGGGGGCGTTTTTCTTTTACTTAAAATGAACAATAGTCCTATTAATAATGTTAGGATGTGAGCTCACTGTGGTTAAAAATATTTGTGTTCCATCTATGTAAAATGGCAGGTAAACCATTCAGGACTAGCGTGGGCCACAAGAAATATAACACATTAGAGAGAAAGGGAAATGAAAATGCGGGGGTAATAACAGACTTGGATTAACACTATCATTTTCAAAAGAGCCTGAACAACTTCAGAGTCAATAGAAGTCCTCTATTCACATTCCAGCTGTCAGCAGGCCTGCTGCAGTTGCCTAAGGGATGCCTCTAGGATCTGCCGTTTCCCCTTCCTGCCACGCCTGCCTTGTTCTTACCTCCTAATACTGGAACCATTATTATGTGGCCATGAAGTGCAGTCAGGCCGCTCTGTGTGCTTCCACCAAGTTGTAATCCAGCTCATCTGATCTTGCCACACTCACTCACTCAGTCTCGTTTTCTTCTCCCTGTGTAACCCAGGATGTTACAGACCATTCATGAGCTGCCTCTTGCTTAGCCTAAACAAGGGACTTCAGACTTGTCCTGATTTGTTGGGTGACTTGCCAAGGCAGATTGGCCCAAAGATGTCTGATTTTGGTGAAAGGCCTGGAGCCTTGTGCTTTGACTGTGAGGGAGAGAGAGGTGGGCCCTTGGGTTGGCTTGAGGGGATGTGAGGGCTGTACCCTTCTCTGGTTCCATGGACAGTTTGTGAGCCCTTCTAAGGAAGAAGAGTTAACAAAAACTGGAGTTTCCTTTTTTTTTTGGAGACATAGAGTGGCATTCTGTTGCCCAGGCTAGAGTACGCTGGCATCATAGCTCACAGCAACCTCAAACTCTTGGGTTTGAGCAGTCCTCTTGGCTCAGCTTCCTGAGTAGCTGGGACTATCGGCACCTACCACAATGTCCAGCTAGTTTTCTATTTTAGTAGAGATGAGGGTCTCAGGCCTTGCTCAGGCTGGTCTCAAACTCCTGAGCTCAAGCAAATTCTCCTGTCTTGGCCTCCCTGAGTGGATTAACACTATCATTTTCAAAAGAGCCTGAACAACTTCAGATTCAATAGAAGTCCTCTATTGAAGGACATGAGCCACTGGGCCCAGCATGGACAAGTTGTTCTTAAAAAGTGACCTGTGATACTGGGGTTTGATTGTAGGATGGAGGGTGGAGGTGAAACGCTCAGATTCCTCCAACCCCTACCCACAGGTGACAGTGTGTTGCGGAACTGGGAGGGGCTACTTTCCATACTACTGCACAAAACTTAGCATCTGTCTGGCCCCCTGAGGCATGGCAGCTTTGAGAATAGGAGCCTATAATGAAGTGACCACAGTCTGTATGGGCTTATGAGTGGGTCATCACATGCAGGCAGTTCCCAGTTACAAACATCCAACTGAAGTGCAACTTGCACTTATGAACAGAGGCTATTACAGGTAATAGATAAATGTACCTGCTCAAACTTACACACAAATTCAGCTTAAGAACAAACTATAGAACCTACATAATTCAACCTGGGCGCTGTCTGTACTCTATCTAGGGAGAATGATGTTTTATTTTTGTAGACAGAGTCTCACTCTGTCACGCTGGGTAGAGTGCCCTGGTGTCATAGCTCTTAGCAGCTCCAAACTGGGCTCCAGCAATCCTCTTGAATCAGCCTCCCAAGTAGCTGGGACTCCAGGCTCCCACCACAAGGTGCAGCTAATTTTTGTATCTAATTTTAGTACAGGCAGAGGTATTGCCTTTGCTCAGGCTGGTCTTGAACTCCCAAACTCAGGTGATCCACCCATCTCAGCCTCCCAGGGTGCTAGGATTATGTGCTTGAGCCACTGTACTTAGCTTAGGGAGAATGAACCTAAAACATTGAAAAGAAGCCAGTTGGGGGGTTGGGACAGAAGCTGCTAGTTACCGCTAATATCCACATGCTCTGTGCCCTCTGTGGACACAGCTGGGCAATATTTCCTAGTCCCCTGTATCTAGGTGGGCTCATTGGTTCTAACTAGTGAAATGTGGGTGGAAGTTTTGGATGCCAATTTTAGGCCTGCCTCCTAAAACCTTCTGTGAGATCATCCAAACTCGCTCTTCAGTCATTTGCTGGCTAGATTTGGAGGATCAGGAGGACTGTGAAGCCCTAGAGGATAGCTGAGCCATAGATGGAAGGAGCCTGGGTCTCTGAGTGACTGTCTGGACCAGTCCTTCGTACCACACCACATCACCATCTTCACTGGACTGAGATGTGAGTGAAAATTAAAACTATGTTGTGTTAGAACACTGAGCTATGGAGCTTTTTTTTTCTTTTTTTTTTTTGAGACAGAGCCTCAAGCTATTCCCCTGGGTAGAGTGCTATGGCATCACAGCTCACAGCAACCTCCAACTCCTGGGCTCAAGTGAGTCTCCTGCCTCCGCCTCCCAAGTAACTGGGACCACAGGCACCCGCCACAACGCCTGGCTATTTTTTGGTTGCAGCCATCATTGTTGTTTGGTGGGCCCAAGCTAGATTCAAACCTGCTACCTTAGGTGTATGTGGCTGGCGCCTTAGCCACTTGAGCCACAAGCGCCGAGCCACTTTTTTTTTTCTTATAACAGTTACTATATTGACTAGTGCAGAGCTGAAGCTGAAAATTCATGATATAGAGAGGGGCGGAGGTTATCTATTTCCTTCTCAAAAGATTTCCCTTGAAATTTCCAGAAGTACAAATAAGAGCAACCCCATATTCCTAGGTGCTGGGGCTCATGACCAACTGGCTTGCTTTGAGTTTAATTTCTTCTTAAACTCCTGGATGGAAACATTTGTCTTCCTCTCTAAAATACATTCATGTTTGCTGTACAGTAAAAATAATATTTATGAAGATTTATTCCTATGTTAAATAGATTTTCAACCTATGCCTTGGCATTCCCACATTAAAATCTGGCTCCAAAGATGACCACCCTCTTTTTCCCCTGGTTGTTTGGTAAAGAGCAAAGCTACTTCTGGGAACCACCTATGCAGGGTTTTGATGAGTTAGCACTCATTTGATTTCAGATGCCTGATTTAGTTCTTCAAAAATGAAAACAATCTTGTCCTATTTTTTGTTGATGCTACACTATTGAAAATATTTAGTAACTTGGTTAACAAAAAAGATAGAGAGTATTTTTTTTGTAAAGTCTAGAGACTTCTATTGAAGCCAAGTCCCTCTTTGGGGGAAGGCAGCCAAAGTGTGAATGGCTACATCTTTTCCTGCCTCGTATTTACACCTCGGTGGGTTTTCCTCCTGCTCCGACTTAGATCAGACTGCCTGGAGAGTGAGATATTGGAGAATCAAGCCTGGACCCTGGAGAGTCATCTAAGTCAACACTCGTTCTCCAAACAAGAATCCATGGAGACTACTTAGACCAAGGAGGAAGTACCTGAACCAACTCCTCTCCACACTGAAAACTCCCATACCTCTACCTTTTCTCAAGGTTCTTGTCTGCAATTTAATGATCTGTCTGGAAAAACCACTGAGTAATTCTCTGTCAGAGGCAGAAGGCGCTGAGCCATTGCCATTAGCCAAGGAGTGGGCATGGGAACCTTCTCCACATCTTGCTGTCTGAATTTTATCCTGTGATCGTTACCATAGACTTAGCCATTAGGTAACACAGTGCCTTGAGACAAGTTGTTAAAAATCTAAATAATTGAAAGTAGGGGCTCCAAGAAATCTTTGTATACCAATATTCACAGCAGCATTCGTCACAATAGCCAAAGGCAGAAGTAACCCCAGTATCCACTGATGATGAACAAATAAACAAAATGTGATATCCGCACACAATAGGATAGTAGTCAGTCTGAAAAAGGAAGGAAACACTGCCACAGGCTACAACATGGATGAACCTCAAGGACTTCATATTATTTATTTATTGATTGATTGATTGATTGAGACAGAGTCTCAAGCTGTCGCCCTGGGTAGAGTGCTCTGGCATCATAGCCCACAGCAACCTCCAGCTCAGGCTCAAGCAATCCTCTTGCCTCAGTTTTTCTATTTCTAGTAGAGAAGGGGGTTTCACTTTTGCACAGGCTCGTCCTGAACTCGTGAGCCCAAGCAATCCACCTGCTGTGGCCTCTCGAAGTGCTAGGGTTATAGGCATGAGCCACCACCCCCAGCCAAGGACATCATATTAAATAAACCCATCTTTTTTTTTTTTTTGAGACAGAATCTCACTCTGTCCCCCTGGGCAGAGTGATGTAGCATTTATAGCTCACAGCAACCTCAAGCTCTTAGTCTCAAGCAATCCCCTTGAGGCTCATAAAGGCAACTGCCACTATGCCAGGCTGGTTTTTCTATTTTTATCAGAGACAGGGTCTTACTCTTGCTCAGGCTGGTCTCAAACTCCTGAGCTCAAGCAATCCACCTGCCTCAGCCTCCCAGAGTGCTAGGATTACAGGCGTGAGCCGCTCACTGCACCCTGCCAGAATAAACCAGTATTAAAAAGACAAATATGTTTTGATTCCACTTGCATGTGATACCTAGAGCAATCAAACTCAGAGAAGTAGAAAGTGGAATAGCGGTTGCCAGGGATTAGGGAAGGGAGAGAACCAGGAGAGTTATTGATTAATGGGGACAGAGTTTCAGTTGGGGAAGATGAAAAGAGTTCTGGACAATTAATGACTTAGCACACAGTGGGGGATGGGGGTTGGGGACAGCAGAAAAAGGGAAGGAGGGAGGAGCTGGGGGATCACGGGGCAGGGGGCTGTGTGTGGCGGTACAACTTTTGGAGGCAGAACACTATTATGGGAGGGTGTTTATCTGACATAAGCAACCAAACTGGTTCTTTGTACCCTCAATGAATCCCCAACAATAAAAAAAAAGAAAGAAAGAAAAGAAAAGAGTTTTGGAGATGGAAGGTGGTGATGGTAGCACAACAATATGAACTGCACACAAAAATAGTTAAGATGATAATTTTTTTTTTTTTTGAGACAGAGCCTCAAGCTATCCCCCTAGGTAGAGTGCCATGGCATCACAGCTCACAGCAACCTCCAATTCCTGGGCTCAAGCAAGTCTCCTGCCTCAGCCTCTCAAGTAGATGGAACCACAGGCACCCGCCACAATGCCTGGCTATTTTTTGGTTGCAGCCGTCATTGTTGTTTTTGGCAGGCCCAGGCTGGATTCGAACCCACCACCTTAGGTGTATGTGGCTGGCGCCTTAGCCACTTGAGCCACAGGTGCTGAGCCATGATAAATTTTATGCATATGTGACCTCAATTTTAAAAACTGTTGAAAAGGCACGACATTGGAAAAAGGTGTTCCCTTACTCCCTCTCCTACCCCAGATACAGCTCTGCAGTTGAAGTCATTTATTTACATATTTTGCTTGCACATAATCACACATTTTGTAATTTATTTTGCTGCTGTGGGGTCCTGAATGAAAGAATAAAATGATAACTCCCTCCTTTTTCTGCCTTTGTTTCCTTAATGTTTGTGCTTTCATGGCCCATGGAGAATGTTCAGCTTTTCTGTGTTTTAAAGGCTGCTGAACAGGCCAGGCGTGGTGGCTCACACCTGTAATCCTAGTGGTCTGGGAGGTCAAGGAGGATGGATTAACTGAGCTCAGGAATTTGAGACCAGCCTGAGCAAGAGCGAGACCCCATCTCTACCAAAAATAGAAAAACAACAACAAAAAGAACTAGCTGGGCTTTGTGGCAGGCACCATTGGTTCCAGCTTTCAGCTACTTAGGAGACTAAGGCAACAGAATCACTGAGCCCAAGAGTTTGAAGTTGCTTTGAGCTAGGATGCCACAGCACTTTACCCAGAGTAACAGAGTAAGATTCTGTCTCAAAAAAAAAAAAAAAGCTTGGCACCTATAGCACAGTGGTTACGGCGCCAGCCACAAACACCAAGGCTGGTGGGTTCAAACCCAGCTCAGGCCAGCTAAACAATGACAATTGCAACAAAAAAATAGCCGGGCGTTGTGGTGGGTGCCTGTAGTCCCAGTTACTTGGGAAGCTGAGGAAGAGAAGCACTCAAGCCCAAGAGTTTGAGGTTGCTGTGAGCTATAACGCTACGGCACTCTACCAAGAGCGACATAGGGAGACTCTGTCTCAAAAAAAAAAAAAAAAAGAAGGCTGCTGAACAGACCACCACCCTCCCAGGTCTGTCTGTGTTTGTTCTGTACCCACTCAAGGAGAGTCAGGACTTGCCCAATGGAGACAGGGTAGAACAGTGAGGTACAGCCTAGGAATTTGAGATGGGAGCTTTGAGGGCTGGGAGAGGTTGCAACCGCAATTCTAGGAAGGAGTTGTGGGTTACTGGCTATTCTGGGGCCCCAGTGAGAAGTTATGTTGATGCCTGGGGGAAGGAGGAGCCCCTGTCAGCAAGGTATCCCAAGCGTGCAGAGTGTCCCAATAAAAGGACACTATGGTAGCGGGCAGAGAAGCATCCTCTGCGGGTGGCAGCAGCAGGTGGCAAAAGGCACAGTGCACTCAGGACAGCCACCACAGACTAAGGAGCAGTCCCCAATTCTGTTGTGTGGGACCGCCTGTGCTTTCTATTCTTGTGTCAATCACTGGAAGGAGGCAGGAAGCAGAGGAAGCCTGGGCTTCAGAGGCCGGGGAGGAACAAGTGCTCAGAGCTGGATGTGAGTCAACCGGGAAGAAACAAAGAAGCGTGTCACTGCCCACACCTTCAACAAACGCCTTAGAACAGTCCTCGGCTCTCACAGTTGTACATGTTTTACCCGACATCCAATCTGGGCTTCCATTGTCTTCTCACACTGTGGGACACTTCAGGAGATGTGACAGATGGCTGAGCGTGGCAATAGTGCTCCCTCCCAACCAGCAGGATGGACTTTGATAAACCCCTTTTACTTTCATCAAAAATTTTTTTTCTTTATGTTGAAAGTTGATATTGTAAAATAATAGAGAAGAAAATTAAAATTGATTCAGATGATCACTGTTGCCGCTACAATGTGTGTCCTGTCCCTGGAGCACTGCTTCATCTGCTCTCAGCCAAGTCCCTCTTTCAGGTCCCAGTCCCCAGTCATGCTGATGACCCCATAGTAAACCTTTGTATTCCCCAGGCACTCGGTCCTACAGTAGTGGAGGGAATTAAGAAGGCAGCATGTGACAGGGAACAGAGAGAAAGCTGATTTGCCAGTGAGGGACACAAACTACCACCTTTTCAGCAGATTCCTCACCAACCACACTTACTCCCGATACGAACAGTTTAGTTGACATTAAGCTGGTTCCAAAAGTGTATTGGATCTTATACCATAGTTATTTTTAAAAACAAGTTTGTAAATGGTCTCTTGATTCCTAGGCCAGCTCACAAAAACTCAGGAGACCAATGTAATTTAGAAATCATTGATAACAATTCTGAACGTGGATGCCTCCTAAGCCCTTCTGAACTCTGGTCTCTTAGAGGCCCAAATCCCATGTCTGGAATCCCTCTGCCTTGTCTCTGGCCTCTCTAAATTCTTGGGATGTTTGGACTTGACTAGGCAGTGAGAGGTGAAAATAAGGGCGAGAGGACTTGGGCGGGAGAAGCATGGTATCACCGACCAGTCCAGTGCTGTTCAATTAGGAGTCAGGGTTGAAATTAAGGGCTTTAGAGTCAGTTCCAATAGATTCAAATTCAAGCTCTTCTTTTCATCAGCTGTGTGAGTTTGAGCACATCCCTGAACCTCTTTGGGTCTCAGTTTTCTCATCTATAAAATGGGAACAGTAACACATATTCCTAAGGACTTATGTGAAGATGAGATGAGACAGGCCATAATATCTCAGACTTGAGAATGTTAGGCCTAGGCTAAAGTAGAAAATACCAGTTAACTCCTGGCAAATTCCTGGGCTGCAAGCCCTCAACAAAATGGAGTAAGTCTGGTTCACTCCCAAGACAGATGGGGAAGTATTCACTGACTTCTTGCCTAACTAACTCCTGGGCCTGGGAAATGAACTGACGGTCACCAGACTGACCTTTAGACAATACCAGGTGGAAAGAATACTGAGACAAAAATGTATGAATACTGAGACAAAGATCTATGGAGGAAAAGTACTGAAACTAAGATGTATGAGAAAATATTAAAATAAAAATTATGACGTATGGCTAACTAACCACAAAATTCTGCTTCTGTACAATGCTCGCTTGCTACCCCAACCTGAATGCACCTGAACAGCCTGCATGCCAACCAGGAAATGGACTAAGCCTTAAAAACCTCACCCCTTAAGCACTCAGGGCTGCTCTCAGAAACTCCAAGTTGGGACACTGAGGCAGTCTCTGGCTGCCTCTTCAATAAAGTTAGAATGACTTGGTTGGCAGTGTGGTCTTTGTGGAACTCCTGGGCATAACAAGAATGACTATATCTTCTGATTTTAATTATCTAAATTAGACCACAAATAACTGACAAGTATGTGAGGTGATACATATGTTAATTAGCTTGATTTAGCTATTCCACAATGTACACATATTTGAAAACATCATATTATGCACCATAAATATATACACTTTTTATTTACCAATTAAAAAATGAATTAGAACATTTCTTAAATGTTGACAAATACACTCTTATATAATCAAAAAATCAAAGACAAGTTTCCAAATGAATTAAAAACAAAACTAACTTAAGACTGAAATTTATTGGTGTGATGGATGACATTATTTTGCTGAAATTAATTCAGCTTCTTGAAATGTTACTTTCTAGTTTCTGGTGACTGCCAGGATGTGGGTTGTTTGAACTTGGCATCCTGAAGCCACCATATGCTGTACAATGATTCCATTTGTCCAAAACCTTTCTGTGCTCTAGAGGTTGTAAACCAGAGGACTATAGGCTACATGCGACTGTGGACGTGTTTTATTTGATTCTCAGAATCTTAATTTTTTTCAATTAGTTGCTATAATAGAAAAATTAAGAAATATCACATAAAATCTGCCTTTCCAGCTTCTCTTGAAAAGCTGGAAAATTTAGCACCATGAGGCCCACATTCCTGAACAGCCACAGGGTGTGGAGCTGGACAGTGGCCCCTTCGAGCCCAAGTCTGGGCTTCTAGTTTGCTACCAACTCCACGCACCCTGCCAGCCCTGTAGTATTTTGGTTCCTGATCCCTTTTCTATGTGACTTAGTGAGAAGCATCTGTTCTTTGCAGACACCAACAAAAGGTAAGAAACCCAAATGCAAATAGTTCCTAAAATAATAAAAAGTTCAGTTCATAGCAATAATGTGGCCATCCAGATGACCTGGCCAATAGACTTTTGCAAAGATGTTTTTATTTTTATTTATTTGGGTTTTTTTTTTTTATTTGAGACAGAATTTCACTTAGTCACCCTTGGTAGAGTTTAGACCCCGCTAGTACATATCATGGAGTACTAGTGAGACATAAAATAATGGTGATCTAGTATCTTTTGTCACAACCTGGATGGAACTGGAGACCATTCTTCTAAGTGAGGTGTCACAAGAATTTAAAAAAAAAACACCACATATACACAATACTAAATTGGAACTAATCAACCAACACTTAGGCACACATATGGAAGGAAAACTCAACAGATATCAAGCAGGTGGGGGGGAGGAGAAAATTCACACCTACCGGCACAATAGGTGTACTAGCTAGGTGAAAGGCACACTTACAATATTGACACAAACTGTATAAAAGCAAATTATATAACCAAAACTTATGTACTCTAATGCTCCGAAATTTAAAATAAAAATATATGTGAAAAAATTGTAAATACTCAAGGTAAAAAAAAAGGGGGGGTGGGGTCATAGCTTGCAGCAACCTCAAACTCTTGGGCTCAAGTGATTCTCTTGCCTCAGCCTCCCACGTAGCTGGGACTACAGGTGTCTACCACAATGCCCAGCTATTTTTTTTTTTTTGAGACAGAGTCTCAAGCTGTTGCCCTGCATAGAGTGCTCTGGCATCATAGCTTACAACAACCCCAAACTCTTGGGCTCAAGCAATCCTCTTGTCTCAGATTTTCTATTTTTAATAGAGACGAGGTCTCTATTTTGCTCAGGTTGGTCTCGAACTTGTGAGCTCAAGCAACCACCTACCCTGGCCTCCCAGAGTATTAGGATTATAGGCGTGAGCCACCATACCCAGCCCTTGCAAAGGTGTTTCTAAATTGTTATTAAAATGGACACATAAAATGTTTAAATCTCTAAGGGAATTCTTAGCCCCTCTGAAATCCTTGGATCCCAGTTTGAGAACCACTGAGATAAGGGTATCAGGCACATAGAAGAATGTCTGGAACAGAGAAAAGATTTAATAAAAGGGCAGGGGTCAGATTTTGGTGGTAAAGCCTGAACAATGAACGGTAGAGTTGCCCAGTGGTCCCTCCTAGCTGCCCACTTGACATCTGAGCTGTGGGCTGTGTGTGCTGACACGGAAGTTGTGGTTCACCACAGTTTGCAGAGCTCCCTCTTTGGAATTGGTGACCCACTCTGAGAGCTCTGTCACTGAGACCTCTCCCTCCTGGACCAGCACAGCAAAAAGGGCTCCCCCTTTTCTCCCTTGGAAAAGACACCACTCACTTGCAGCTTCTCAGAGACATCGTGTCCAGGCTGTTGATCCACTCTGCTCATGGAAGGCAGAGATTAATATGTAAAAACGAAGTCAAGGCTTCTAGAAATCCATCAGGCAGGGTATCTGCTTTTTTTCTCATATCACTTTTCATAAGGAGGTGGGAGAGTGATGCGAGATGTTGTGCTTATTTGACTTGAATAGTCTTGGAGAAATCAACAATACCAGAGAAAGGTAGGAGAGTAGGCCTGGAGCTCACTCGCCAGAATGAAAGGATGCCGCTCAGCATTATCTGGAGTAGGGACGAATTTCTAAATTCCGAATGTCCAATAAGAGAATCAGATTCATGACTATCAAACAGCAAGTCCTGGACATTGCTGAGGAATAAATGGAAGAAACCAGAACTACAGAACTTGGAAATCCATTGTCCCTTTGCACATTAAATCAAGGAAGGGATAGCCCAACCTTTCGATTTTTGAAGCCCTCACTTCACAGTAAGCCATATCCGAGTTCAAGGAGTAAATAGTGATGAAAATAGGGAGTTGAGGAGAAACAGATGGGAAGAAAGTGGTGCGTGGGTCTTCCAGGAGCTGCCGAAGGGAGCTGCTGGAGGGAGCTGCACAGCACAGAGGAGGGGAGGGGAAGAGGCCTTGAAGAACTTCTCTGTGAGTTGGTTGACAATGTGGGACAGAGTGTGTCAAGGGCAGGCAGGTCACAGGAATTACAGATGCCAGTAAGTTTCTCAAGGAGGTTAAAACCAACACCATGACCACTTCTAGAGCCTGCGAGGCTGAGGAAGGAGTCTTCACTCCGTGGCTGGTGCTGCCAAGAGCCAAGGAGGGGACTGCCCTTGCATTATCTTCTGTCCCCCCTACAGTCCACCCCAGCAGCCAGATTGGCATTCCCACTGCACCTTCCCTGAGGCAATACACCAAGGTCTGACAAGGTTAGGACATTGTCCCTGAAGGCCTTTGTTACAACCTACCTGATTACTTAGGAAGGTCACAGAGGAGCATTGTCTCAGCCACTAAACTCCTGCCTAAGAGTTCCTTAGGGACATTTGCATAGGGAGGGAAGGAGGAGACAGAAAACAGCCTGGGGCTGGGGTGAAGCCTGAGAGGAAAGGCAGAGTAGTGCAGTGGTCCTGAGGGCCCAGAGTCCTGGAGGTCGCTCGCTCTGCAGACAGAAGTAAGGACACTCCACCCTTGTCCGCTTAACCAGACCTAGTGAAAGCCCCGCCTTTCTCTGACCTTGCAGAACTGCAGCCTGGTGGGGGGAGCCTGAGGGGAGAAAGAAGCCCGAAGTTTCCTTTGGAAGCACATCTCTCACTTTGCAGACGGATGAACAGAAGCTCAGAAAAGTACTGTTTTGAATTTATGAGACACTTACAGGAACTTCTGAGGCCATGCTCATGCATTTAAACTCTGGACCAGGTCTGTTTGAATTTGTAGGACTATTTAGTTGTATTTGTGTTTTTTCATGTTAAGTCACGTGCTAAGAACAATACTGAGAATTATCTGTGGTGTCTGTGTGTCGGGGACCAGCCTGCACAGAGACACTGACCTTCTAACTACCCTCCCATCACGCACAGCTGAGTTCTAGAGCTCAGGCGTCTGGAGAAAACCTTGCCACGGAGCTCGTAAAAATGGCTGAGCCTGAGGAAAGAAAAGTCCTTTCAAGTGTGATCTGAGGGAACAAAATAGATATCCCCTTACCAGCTAAGAACGTGAGGGTTAAAAAAAAAAGTTGCCTAAGGGTTGAGGGTTCATGCCAGCCTGGTGCCACAAATTTCTAAATTCCTACTGTTCTTTTTTTTTTTTTTTGAGACGGAGCCTCAAGCTATCCCCCTGGGTAGAGTGCCATGGCATCACAACTCATAGCAACCTCCAACTACTCTTGGGCTCAAGCAAGTCTCCTGCCTCAGTCTCCCAAGTAGCTGGGACCACAGGCGCCCGCCACAACGCCCGGCCATTTTTTGGTTGCAGCCATCATTGTTGTTTGGCAGGCCCGGGCTGGGGATTCGAACCCGCCACCTTAGGTGTACGTGGCTGGCGCCTTAGCCGA
>CAUYQV010057257.1:0-45436 GCA_963574575.1 Galagoides demidoff | reverse complement strand
ATAACTGAGAAAATGACATGAAGGCTGTGTTGATCAGTTTGATGGAAGTATTTCGGATTGCATGCGAAAACCCCACACTGTACCCCAGAAGTGCATTAATGTACATAGTTACCATTCAATAAAATTAAAAAAAAAAAAAGATAAAACACCTGATTCTCACAGCAGCAATGAAGAAACCTGATCCTGAAGATAAAAATCACTGAGGTTCCAGCCTCTCCCCAAAGAAATAAGCTGGTTTCTAAGCAGCTTCAGCCAACTGAAAGGGACGACTGTTAGGAAGGAAATAAGTGTTTTTAAAACAGAGGAGTTAGGGAGACTTCATGGAGGAGGCATTATTTCATTTGGGTTCAATAGGCTCGTTATCTCCAATTTGTAGACAGAAATCCAAAATGACAAGGAAAGTTATTAACCTTGGACTATCAACGATGCAATCTTTAGAAACGATGCCGACTACAAGCAGACTGCTCAATGCCTTACTGAAAATTCACTAGGAAAAGAAAACCGGTCTAATTCCAATTCTTAGTTAAGGATGGATTTAGAAAGACGATACAGTGGTTCTAATTCTAAAGAAATTTTTCCCACTAGATCAAGAAAAAAAAATATATATATATATTACTTTTTAAAATGTATATATGTGATACTTTTTAAGAGTGATTTTTCATTCATGAAATAATGATGAATAAATGATGAGAGGAGGCGATAAAAGTTTTTAAAACACAGATGCATCCAATGATAGTAAAAAGCATCTCAAAAATTATGAAAACTTGCTGTTCCATAAAACATTATATTTTGAAGTTTTCACACACGTAAAATGTCTTCTGTCAAACAAGGTTCTTACCATCTCCCATTAGTAAGCTATGCTGGGGAAATATTTAAAACCACCCGAATGGTTTAGAACCATCCAAATACTAATTATATACCCAGCCATTCCTGCTCCACTGATTTTAAAGAGTGTGAGTTTTCATATAACACATCTTAGAACTATTACAGTGGCACTTGATGATGATGCTCAAGTTTTGAGTACAGTTTCATCATAAACTTTGAACCACTTGTAATGTAATGTGCTTTTAAAAAGCTATTCACATAAGTATCCATCTTCAAATAGAAATGGGCTAAGTAAAAATTACTTAAAATGAAACTGGATAATTAAATTAGTAATACACAAGACTCAACATGTCTTGTGAGATCTACATGTAGATACTAAATATAATACTATGGATACTTTATGCTGCTACAGAGGTATCAAAAACCAGTGTTTAGACACATGTTACCTCCAACACATGATTTGATTGGTAAAACTGGGCACTGTAGCATTGTTTGTGCTACACTTAGAAATGTTCCTCCATCACTTATACCTCTTCTTCTATGCAAAGAATCTAAAGAATGTTACTATTACAGTGTGCACAGTTCAGAACAATTCAAAAGTGAGAGAAATTAATGGAGGAAAGACATCTTTTTAAAAAATTTAAACATCTTTCTAAAAAATTATTTTTCTGAATAAACTTAAGCCATGATTATTCTAAAAATCACAAAGCAGACATATATGAAGAAGATTTTATTTTCCTAACAATTATTGAAAATCAGTAATTTTTTTTCGAACTCAAGCACGAATTGTACTAAGATATTTTTCTTTCAGAGTATCTGTGCACATGGTATTTCTTTACTGACCATTTCTTCCCTCACTTCTTCATGAGAGGAACTTACTCTCATTCAATTATCTTTCTGGAGTATATTCAAAATCTCCTTTTTAAAATTAAGAGTTTATATTTTGTGTTCGGTCTCTTTAAACACTTCAGTAATACATATTTCCATTATTACAAGTGGGAATGATATCCTTAAAGACAATTTCCTTCTTACCTATTCAGAAATATTGACTTAACATTTTTACAAAGCAATTAACATGGGTGCTGTACAGTTTGAGATGAACATTCAATGTATTAATTAAGTTAATTTTTAGAAACTTTGAAATAGGTACTATTAGTATTGCCATTTTACTAATGAGAAAACTGCACAGGAAATAGAAGTAATTTGTCCTGGAAACAAAGTTAGTATGTTGTGAAGCCAGGATCGCATGTAGCTCTAGAGGCCATGTTCCTACCACCATTCTCTGTTGCCTAGCACACTCGCCACTCACAAATTTCACTTAAACATGGAGACACGGTATCTCTTCTCATTAAATAAATCCTACACCCTCCCACAATTATCTCCGTTTTAAAATATATGCTCTATTGTAAATAACTGAGCTTAATCCTTAAGCATGGAGCTGGCATTTAATAACATCATGGCTGAATGTTGAATAAATAGCTGACCACAATACTGTTCACTGCCACAGCCTCTGGTGCTATCGAGCTTGTACCTGATGACATGTTGTTCCCTGGTTTAGATATTTTTCTTTCACCTCCATTTCAGATCTTTTATTAAAATGCAAATCTGCTTCTTGTCTTTAGAGTCATCAATGCCCTTCGGATACAGTTTGAATCCATACCAGGTCTTTCAAGGCAAACAAAAAAGTTTTAGATATCAGATGAATAAAATCCCAGATAAATTTCCAATCAAAATATTGTGCTTGGGACCCCTTTCTCTACCTGCCCTTAGCTCTGTTCCTTTTCTGGCATATTTCTATTTATGAGTCCTTCCGTCAGTCGTTTGGCAAATGATCTAGCAATACTTTTCAAATCACTTTACAATTATTTGTTTCTGCACCCATCTGTCTCCACCTCTCACATGATACAGGGCTCTTTAAATACCATTCAGTGCACTAAGATGAGGGAGTGTCCATAGCCATTATAGTAAACTCCCTTCTGCTCTCCCTCCTCTCCACCCCAGTGTTTAACGGTTTCCAGCAAGAGAACAAGCCCACTCCCCTTATAACCACCTTCCAAGCTTCAAGCCCTTTGACCCTGAACGGTTTGGAATGCAAAGTCCCAGGGCAGTGAGAGAATCCTTTTGCATTCCACACTGCAAAGAGAATACAACCAATTTTTACATAGTTGACTGCTTCTGTCTGTTTTATACCAAAACAGAACATTCTCTAAATAATGAGAAATATCTATGTGTAATTTTTTTTCCTCTGTGCAGATTTTTAGGACCTAGGACCTATAACCAAAATGAAAAAAAAAAATTATGCATAACTCCCGGATGCATTGGCTGCCACGGATAATGTACTAGAAAAAAAACACAGTGTAAACGTCTACAATTGTTCAGCAGTTCTTTCCTTTCAACAATGGCTTTAAATTTTTTTAACTTCTTTTTTTTTCTCAATTTGTATGCCCCCCTACTTGGTTTTCATCAAGTTCACATCAGGGGAACCTGTGATAATCAGATAGAAACAGGTTCAGCATAGGAAAAGCTCAATAAGCAGTGGGAGGCAGACCCAAATCCATAATCACCAATGAAAAGCTGATTCAAATCAAGGTAAATCAACTAACAACAAATAAAAAAAAATTAAAATTAAAAAAGGGAAATAATTAGAGATTATCCCTGTTAATTACAGGGAAATAAGTCCACATTACAACTGTCTATAATTACTCTTAACTATATTCATTTCTGGTAGCTTTTATTCTAGTTAAATTTGTAAAGAATAATCGAACAGCATATTCCCCTAATTAAAAAATAATCTAGGGCCAAATGTTCGTTAACCTATTTAATTGTGTTGCTTAAAATGGATTTAATATAATAATTTTCAAGTATAAAAGGTTTTTGCCTGATTTCTAGATTGTGATACGGAGGTAAACAAGTCCTTATTTAATATATGTGATTAAATTCTAGAAAAATGGGTCCTGAAATTAATATTTTTGGTTAATCAGGTTGTTACATAGTGATGTTGACATATTTTTCATGGAAAAGCTGCTTCATCGTGTTGTATTCCAGGGTCTTCTTCTCAACTGTACTGGACATTTATCTCAACATTTTCATTCTAATGTCTTTGCCGGTTGGTGGATGAGTCCTGGGTTCTATTGAAATGGTTTTTCTATGTGTGCCTCAAAACGGCTTGTATAAAATGGGTAGTTTCAATTTCATAAATCTCGTTTATATGGCCTTTTCACTCTACATCATTTATTATTTAAGGACATAAATATTTTCTAAGACCTTATTTAATGATAATGTACACTCAAGGGATCTGCATTGCGTCACGTCCCTGTGTTCTAGTTTGAGAATACCAGTTCAGCAACACCACACACGATGGTTTTTGGAATATTTAAAGACAGTTATTAACCTTGTGTGTGTTCTTTTTTCTCAAAGTAAGTCAAAAGTTCAAATACAATGGGTATTTAATTATTTTAAAGACTTCAGTGACATTTAAAAAAACTAAAACGCAAACTGTAATAAGTATAATCACTTACCATTTTCCATGCATCTGGAGGTTTTTAATAATAAGAATGACAACCACCTTTTATTGACTGGTAACTATGGGCTACGCTTCATATCCCTCTTTTTTAAAACCCTGAAATGATGTTTGAGGGTGGGTATTTTGCTCATTTTTAAGTGGGAAAATAAGGTAAAGAGGAGTTAAACGTCTCATTCAGAGATATTATTCAAGGTAAAATTAATTTTGACGTAGTTTTAAGTGCAAAGGCCAAATTCTTTCCTGTAAGAAATGTTATCACACACATAAATTAATATTTAAGGCTAGACAGATGGATTATGCTCCCGCCTGAAATCCTAGCATGCTGGAAGGTCAATGTGGGTGGCCTCTTTGAGTTTAGGAGTTCAAGACCAGCTTGAGCAAGAGTGAGACCACGTCTCTACTAAAAATAGAAAAATTAGCCAGGTGTTTTGGCAGGTGCCTACAGTACCAGCTACTTGGTAGGTTGAAGCAGGAGGGATCATATTGCGCCCAGGAGTCTGAGCTACCTGTGAGCTACAATGATGGCACAGCCTCTATCCAGAGCAACAGAGTAAGACTCCGTCGCCAAAAAATTTATATGTATTCCATATCTACTTTGTCTTGGGCATTTTCAAGGAGATATTCAGGAAGTTCACACATCAGCCAAGACTCTCACTTCCTGGACGTGATCATTCTATGCTAAATAGGAATTCCCAATTAAGCTACGTGATGATATTTCACTCTGGCCCACAGTGAATCTGTCTCAAAAGAATTTGCCCAAGTAGATTGTTTCCCTCTGAAATTTTAGTGATACTGTTCTCTTATTGGTATTAGCTAAACAATTCCTAGGAAAATGAGCATGCCATATTGAAAAATTTCTACGTTTGATTTCTAACATAAACTGAGAAGACCTTCCAATGTAGAAAAACATGCTATTGGCATTATCATTCACGGCTCGTCAAAGAAAAATACATGGGAGATCAACAGTACACTTACGTTTCCAGAGTTTTAAGTGGAAAACTCATCAATGAATAAATTTATCTCATCAATAAATAAATTTATGGCTAACAGAAAAACACTAAACTACAAGAAATTGTCACTCTGAGGAATAGTTTTAGGTAAAGAATTTGCCACCAACCCAGGAAGAACAGCAAATTCTACCAGATGTTTTATTAAAAGCAAAAGCACACGGGAAAAGGAACATGGTGACTAGAGACCAGAGAGTCACCTCACCAGCCAAAGCATGTCTGGAATGTCACATCGTCAACAAGGGCTCAATGTTAGGTTTATTTTAGATAAAGTATACGAGGGTCTGAGGAGCATCTTGTTCTTACTGGGCGTCTCCACTACTGCTCCACTTTCCAGTGCTGCTTGGGGATAGGACATCTGAATGATATCAAATGAGTAAGCCACTTAGCAAATGTGACCTAAGGATTCTACAGTGAGAAATAGTCTGCCTTACTGCATTTGGTAGTAACTTAGCACAGAAGAGGAAGACCTTAAAGTATTATCTTTAATGAAGTAGGCTTTAAAGTCTACTTCACTGTTTAATTTTCATTTGTTTCATGTACTTATTTTACAAAATGTGCACAGGTTTTAGTAAAAACAAGAAGAAATAGCTCAAGGCCCAGTGATTAGTAACTGAAGGGGAATCATGACCTGAAACAGTGAAGTGAAGCAGTGGTTACTGGAGCCCAGATGGGGGCTGACCTCATTCTGTTTCTGTCATCCTGTCTCTTACTGGTACACTCACTGGCACATACCAAAGAGAAGCTAGGGGGCAAAAAGCCCAGTTGGTGCAGTCCATAAAGGTCATCCTCCAAAGCACAGAGCCACAGAAAGGCAGAGGAAAGACCCAGAAGCTACAATGAAGGATGTCCAGGAAAGCAACTAAGCAGATTTCTTAACAAAAATAATGCAATTCCTTTCAGGAAGTTCTTAGGAAAAGTCTGACTCTTTGATAAATAGCATGTATGATACAGAGATCTTAAATAGCACCAGTGGAAATGTCTAAATCCTTCTGGGAAATAATCTTATTTTTTTAGATGTGTGTTAATTCATAGTCTGCCTTTCTCAGAGGAAAAAAGCACTTAACGTTATCCACAAAAATCCAAACATAAGATTCATTAAGATAACACAAAATAATAAATAGGAAAGACAATTCAAAGTAGATGCAATAATAGAAAGATAATATGAGGTCAAATTCTTATTTTGAAGTCCAAAATAAGCTAGAGATAGTATCCATATTTGATTGCCACGTGTAGTAGCAGTCAAGGTATAAAAGTTAATTTAATCAATTGCATAATTTATAAGGTAAATTTTTTAAAAACATAAACAACAGCGTCCTTGCTCAGGAAAGTATGATTTCTAGAAACAAAAAGTTGATTCTTATGTAGATCCCTTGTGGAAAATAATCTGCTATCTCATCAATGAATAATATCTTCCATATAATCATCATTGTGTACATGTGTCTCTCAGAGCAAAGATGCATGCTTGTTGCTTGGTATTTAACATGAAGTGTTCTTTTATTAAAGCCAAGGAGTTCTGATTATATTGGTAGCAAGATATCTATGAAGTTCAGTAGAAGATTAAACTATAATAATTATTATTAGGATACTAATAATCCTACACTTCATCTTTTCCCTCTAAAAAGAGATTAACCTCAATATGCCCGGACAATCCCAGAACCTCACATGTAAATGTTAGAAAAAATATGTTTATTAAATGAATGAATGACTCTGGAGGTTATGAGCCTTCTTTGTTTTTCTACTTGTCCTTCCAGATTCGATGAATTCTAGGTTACTTTAAAACCAAATAGTTCTCTGTCATTGCGATAATTGCCCAAGACTTTTCAACCTAATTTTCTTCTGTTTAAGGCAGGTTAACCTACTGGTATGTACCTATTCTCTTCCCTTATATTTATGTAAAGCCTACTCGATACCAAAGCATTACACCTCCAATTGTATTCCTAAACCCCTCAGGGTTTTAGAGTGTGTAAAAGTCTTGCACAGCAAAGGGTAACAAGAATATATATTTTTTAAATGATACCAATTAATCTTTGGGCACAACTTTCTACTGATAGTCATTAGTAATTTATTGATCTTTGTCTCCCATGCTAATTATTTAGATTCATTCAACATGCAATTGCTGCTGCAGGAACAAAGGCTTCTTTGGGGTTTCCATTTTAATGCCACTGTATTGTCTACTTCCCGGGAATCCTTCTGTATCACTTATGATGGAAAATGTAGAGTTTGTTTTACTTTGTGTTTTGTACTACTAGTTTTCCTGGTCTTTTGAAATCATAACATATTCATGTCCTGGATTTACATATTCTAATTAGTTTGATCCTAAGTTTTTGAAACTAGTTGTAGAATTTTTTTCATATTCCAATTATATTTTATTATCTAATTATATTCATATTCTAATCATGGTCACCACAATTATAGAGAGCTTTTAAAAATGTTTTACTAAAATGTTGATTCTTTTAGTCTCCTGACAGGTGATTACTTAGCTTACCCTTTGATATTTTGATCTAGAAATATGCTGATAAAAATCATTACACCTTAGAAGTTCCAACTATAATGATTACTTGTATGATGCCTAGGTCTTAATGGATGAGGGGAATGTTAAATAGAATTATCTGAAAGACAATTAAGTGAGTTTGTATGGGTTTGAATTATATTGTTTGGTCTCAAAATTTTGTTATAATGAAAAGTTCATGTAAGAAAGAATTCATTCCCACATTAAGAGCACTTAAGGGCAATTTTTCCTGCTTGTAGGTGAATTCACTTTAGTGTGGATTTATACAATTGGATGACAGTTCTTAATAGTTATATGGATGTTAGTCATATGGAAATTAGTTTATATGGATGTTTGGAGGGCTATCTTGATTAGGGGAGGGGTGCACTGCTGAGATATAGAAGTTTTAGTTCATGTTTTTTTTTTACATTTTTTTTTATTCCAACATAATTTAGTGTTTATGATATTTCACTAGAAAGATGTCTGTTATGGAATATCTGCATAGGCAGTAGAAAGAAAAGTATACAATTCACAGAGAGACGGTTTAATCTAGAGATTTCCAGCTTAGATATGAGCCATTACATAACTCAACCTTTTATGCTTATCTCATGAGTTATTTAAATATCTCTGTCCAGGCATGGTGGCTCACGCCTGTAATCCTAGCCCTCTAGGAAGCCAATGTGGGAGACTGCTTGAACTCAGGAGTTTGAGACTAGCCTGAACAAGTCCAAGACCCCATCTCTACTAAAAAAAGAAAAACTAGCCCGTAGCTTACAGTGGCAAAGACCTGTAATCCTACCTACTGGGGAGGCTGAAACAAGAGGATCACTTGAGCCCAGGAATTTGAGATTGCTGTGAGCTATGCTGCCACAGCACTCTACCCAGGACAACAGAGTGAGACTCTGTCTCAATATAATAATAATAATAATTCTCCATAAGTTCTAAACTTTGAAATTCTTTTGCTACTTAAGTCTTTTACTACTACTTAATTTTTTTTCAGTCTTTTATAGCTCATTTTGAAGTTTGATCACTAACATCTTTTCCAGTTCTAAAAATCTGTGACCTATCATTTTCTTGGACTGGTTATTCTTTTTCTTTTTCTCTTTTACACATACCTATGAAATAATATTTCCAGACATTTATCTTTTTAAAATGTACTAGTCAAGAACTCTCAAAGGATAGGTGGAAAGGATTCAAGTTTAGAAAACAATCTGTTAAAGATTAGGTTAATAAAACTGTTTATTTATACATGTTAATTTGAAAATAAGTGAATGTACAAGGAAGTCCAGGTAAAGCTCCAAAATTATTATAGCAATGCAATCATTCTTTCCCCCTCAAGTTATTAATTAAATCTATGCAATCTTAAACATACAGCATGCAGAAATGTACAACTGGATGACAGTTCTTATTAGTTACATGGAAATTAGTTTATATGGATGTTAGGAAGGCTGTCTTGATTAGGGGAGGGGTGCACCTGCATGCAAATGGATAATATCAATGTAAAACTTCTGATAATTCAACTTGCCCTTTGGAAGAAAGAAAACAATTTCATTGCTCTTATAAGAAGATTCATTTAAATCAAAATACCTCCATGGGCGTCTGTGAACATCAGTAACACCTAACGTGAAAGGAAATCTAGCTTTTAACCAATATCTCAGGTCAGAAGATGTGTCTGTAACGACTTTTAGAGCAAAATAAAAAATATACAACAAAAATAGACACACAAAAATGCTGGGTTTTTCTTGGGATTCTGGGTGATTTTTTGAGGAAAACACGTCAACTATAGTTTCTGGAAAGAAATCAAAAAGGTGACTTCCTTTTATAGAATGATGAGCTGTAATTTTTCTTTTGTGTCTAAAATTCTACCCAGATGGAGTTCCATTCTCTCTTCCCTTTCTTCTCCCTTTGCCTTTCATACAGACCCACTCTCCACACATGGGTGTTTAAGAGGTCAGCTGACCTAACTCACTGTATTTGAAACTGCATAAGCAAGCATTGGTACAGAGTGTTTGGCTCTTTTTCATGAACATGGTATCTTAGTCCAGATGAAATGACTGTAAAGAGATTCTGAATAAAACACCACAGATTATGTGAGTGGCTCTTTCCTCTGCATCCCCTTTTCCTTCTTTTCTGCCTATTTTTATATCCAGAATAGACTGTGGTTCTTCAAAATAACTTTTTGCAAAATACAGAAAAAAATAAAAACACCTTTTCATTAACATTATATTTACTATTAAGCTAGAAATAATTTCTCCCTTATTGATGAGACCCTTAGAAAATTAATCATAATAATCAGTGAACACAAAGAAAATCCTTTATATCATTGTGTTCACACACAACTTCTGAGACTCAATCAGGCTCAGGTTGTTCTTTAGATCTTCATACTTCTTAGAATCTCTCGCTGACTTTCTTATAAGTCATTTTGACACTCAAAAAGGAGCCAGATCAAAAAGCTTCTGTTTCTGTCTCCAAAAATCATTTTTCCTTTTTCTTCTCCTGACAGTCTAAGAACACCTATCACCTCCTGCTCACCTCTCATTCTCTTCATGACTTGTCCTCCAAACGTGTGGATAAATCAAGTGACAAATGCAACCACATAAAAAGAGAAGAGTCAAGTATTCAGACACAAAAGATTTACTGAACAACTAGCTTCTAACCAATCTTAAGGGCTTCACTCTAGAAAGCAAGATCCTTGTTGAAGTCCAATGTAATATGAATACTAAATAAAATGGGTGGAACTATCAGGTTGTGGCAGTAGCCGTGGATCTCTGCTCCAGAGCAATTTAGGTTCAAATCCCAGCCCACTCTTCTCTAGATGCATGACATTAAGAAAATTAAGATTCCCTGAGCTATTTCCTCTATTTAAGAAGGGCTATTGATACCTTCTTTAAAGCAATACTGTAAAGTGAATACATACTAATAACATTAATGTAAGCATATAGCATATGCCTTGCAAATGGGCAGCAATATCATTGTCTGTATCGAGCCCAGCTGTTTAGAGAAAGGAGAGGTCAAAGTGACTTTTATACACATCGGTGCCTGGAAAATCCTTTACCAGGATTTATAAAGCAGAATGGGGATGGCATATCCATCAGTAAATCCACTTAGGAAATTCTAATCATCCATTTCTAATACAATACCAGGTATGAGAAGACATTGGAAATGTGTTATGATAATCATCAGTTTACAGATTGCTAACCACGTACATCACCAAAACACACTGAAAAATAATATTTTTTAGGAGCCAAGAAATGAAACCAGACAATGAATTCAGTCACTGAATGTTGCAAAGAGAAGTAGAAAGTCTTATGCAAAGAGAAATTGTTTCAAGACCGCTGACCCTCCAGGGCACTCTTGGCAAATGCAGATAATTTTCCTCGCCCATCACATCACTAGCAAATGTACATAGTCGTTTGAGTCTGGCAGATTGTTTCCTTTTATCCTTGACTCAATTTGATTCAATTACATTTCTAAGTCTGTTGCATTAATTATATCATAGGCTTTAATATTAACTTACCAGGCAATTCCCAATTTAAGTAATATGAGCTTCCCTGAGAAAAATATATTCAAACTGACAGTTAGTAAATATATTCATAATCCTCTCTCTTTTTTAGGACAGGTTATCTTCAGAAGACTCCCTTAACTAAGGGATGAGCCAAAATTTCCATACTTTCTTTTTTCTGCCAAGATATAATTAGAATTATATTGCAGGAACACCCTAGAAATAAAGTGTCCAATTTGCTACATTTTGTGTGACTTGGGGCAAATTTCTGAACCTCTCTGAAGCTTGATCTATTCTCTTGTTTGTAAGAGTAAGATAAGTGTAACTGTCCTGCCTTTCCCATAATGTCCCGATGGGAATCAAAATAAATAATAGAGAGGGAGATGGTTTGAAAGCTGCATACCACTATACAAATACTGTTATCAGTATTGCCATTAAATGGATATGTAAGCCAAAGCAAGCAATAGTCAAAAGGTGAAATGCGGTGATGGAAAATTGTTTAAGGATAAGTCAAAAAGAGGCCTTTTGGCTCTGCGCCTGTAGCTCAAGCAGCTAAGGCGCCAGCCACATACACCAGAGCTGGCGGGTTTGAACCCAGCCTGGGCCTGCCAAACAACAGTGACAACTACAACCAAAAAATATCCGGGCATTGTGGCAGGCGCCTGTCGTCCCAGCTACTTTGGAGGCAGAGGCAAAAGAATCACTTAATCCCAGTAGTTGGAGGTTGTTGTGAGTTGTGACGCCACAGCATTCTACCCAGGGTGATAGCTTAAGGTGCTGTCTCAAAAAAAGAAAAGAAAAAAGAAAAAGAGGCTTTTACAAATAGCAACAAAACATGTTAATTAGTAAAGAAAATGTTAGTAAGTAAATCATCATAAAACATAACTGGCTGAAAATGTAACATATTTAAGTTCTTCAGTTATTTTTAAGGGTCCTGACAGTGAAGTTCATTTCTTTTCTTTTTTTTAAATTAAATCATAAAGAGGTAGGTCATGTATACATTAATGCATTTATGGGGTACAATGTGCTGATTTCATATACAATTTGAAATGCTTACGTCATACTGATTAATGGGATCACACCTACAGTGCATATTTCAAGGGTACATGTCAGATCTATTAAGTGTAGAGTATTAAGATCGTAACACAATAATTAAGTAAATAAGGTAAGGGACAGTGAACTTTAGAAGTGACCATTACTTTGACTTTTTCATTTAACATATTATTATAAATAGAATATTCTTTTTTGCCCCTATAACATAATATTTAATGCATATGTGACACTCTATAACTATCTGTGAAAAAAATATTCAATGTCAGGTGAACAAATGTTTCTCATCAAAAATCCTAATGTAGGAAAAGAAATTACAAACCAATATATTTATTAGTACCCATATTAATAGTGAATAATTATAAACACAATTAATTTAAAAGATGTCAAAAATTTCTAGATGACAAATATTAAAAATTGGTACACATGACCCTCAGTGTTGGGGCCTTTTGAAACTGAATATATTCTCTTCTCAAAATATTAAAACATATCTTATGATAGTGTTGTTTGATTTATATGTTTGTATTAACTGTGCCTAGAAGCAATGTACGATGATTTAGGCAATCTCAGATATTCTCCTAGAGAATGATTTTCAAGTATAAATTCTGTTTTGACACATGTGAAAATATAACCAAGTTTTCCTAGTATTTTCTAAGCTATTTTTTTCCAAGAAAGTAAAGAAAAATTCATTCAGGCTCATGCTTATAATACTAACACTCTGCAAGGCTGTTACTTACTGATCTCAGGAGTTTGAGACCAGCCTGAGCAAAGTTTACCCCTGTCTCTACTAAAAATAAAAAAGCTAGTCAGGGGTTATGGCAGGCACCTGTAGTGCCAGCTGCTTGGGAGGCTGAGGCAGGAGGATCACTTGAGCCCAAGAGTTTGAGGTTGCTGTGAACTATGATGCCACCATGGAGACTGAATGAAACTTTCTCTCCAAAAACAAACAAACAAACAAACAAAATGCATTCATTAAAATAAGAAAACAAAATCGAGTTTCTATAAAAATCAACATGCCACTTAATGATGTTGCAATATTTATTCCTAACAATAATTAATACTAAAGGTAATTATTAACATTTGTATTTGTAAACTGCTCAGTTATACATCAACATCTCATTTAAGTCACATTATATCCAATGTAAGCCTTTGGCCATTTGACTCTTATTTGTCACGTCTACACTATGTAGCATTCTAAGCCTCAGTTTATTCATCTGTGAGCTCTTTCTTGTTAATTATGAATAGCATTAGCAATAGATGCCTATAAAAACATCTTTAAACACTTTAAACATAACCAAGGAATACATAACGTTGGTGAGAAATTGCATGTATGAATATAGTAACAGTCTGAGGACGTGTGTTCTGAAGGTCAAAGGTGCAGAGGCAGATTGGGTGTTTTTAAAAAGCCTTTAACTTTTTAAAAGTATATTTTTACTGTACAAAAGATTAATCCCCCCCAAAACAGATTAATATGTTAATTTTAGCATGAAGGAAACAGATAAGGGCACAGTGGTCATCATTTTTCAGTAGAGAACTGGAATAAGGAATAAGTGTGGTAGTATCCTTATTCTAACACCTTGGCTTTGGTTTACATCTCTCTTAATCACCATTTCTACTTAGTCAGTTGTCTGGAAAGAGAAGATATTTCACGGCAATAATTACTAACAAACATTGTCCAGAGTTTTGCTCCTTGGCACGAAAAATTTGGATCCATCTGAGAGTCCCATAACTAGTCTTAGTATTGCAAGGAATCTCTGTTTCTTGGTCAACATATAGCACTTTCCAGGTTCGTCTTACTTTCTTAAATTTTTAAGAAATTTTTCTTCCATCTGCGTCATGTGGGTTGAGCAGAAACTTCCCTAACTGCACAGCATCCTAAATAATGTATTCTGGAAACAGGCGCAGGGACTCCGTACACAACTGATAGCCCCCAGTATCCAGAGCAGCTCAGTAGTCCTGCAGACCACGTGATGGCGCAGAGATTAGGAAAATTCAGCGGAGGAAATGGAGAAGGCCGCTAGCTGCTTTGCAGAATTTGTCTGTGAATACCAACACTTCCTTCAACTAATCAGCAGCGCCCCAATTCTGTGTCGACTTTAAGCCTGTGTGTTCTTGATGCCCTGTCACATCAGTACAAAAGTGCAATCCTGTGACACACCAGGAGCCTGACAAGTCGGTCCCTCTAAACTCTTCAATGTCCAAAACTCTTGAACTGAGGAAGTGGCTAAGACAGACCCTTCAAAAATATGTCCACATAACTCACTCTATTAAGGGAAATTAAGTTGCCACACTAGGTTTCACTTGCTTATAAATGTCCCCACCTGGCAATAGTTAATGGCACAAAGACAATTAGGATTTCTTCCCCCTACACTTTGTGGAAAGAGTGCTGACTTTTAAATTTCAGTAACAAAAAATGTTCTCAAAAATGATGCAGTGGAAATGGGTTTTTTTTAAAAAAGGCTTCTCCATTGGTTTTACTAACTACTGAAAGTACTTTTGTTTAGCTTTTCCAGTCTAGGCAGGGGGACACAGTGGGAGGTTGGCTCCCACTATTTTAAGAGCTACTGTGTATCAAAACTGAGAGACTGTGCTCAAGGGAGGCATTAATCAGAATTGTGAAACAGTTTCCCTTTAGTTCCCTCCATCTCCTCACTTTTGTGCCCTTTCTGCCCTTTTCCACCTTTCAAAAGCTCAAAATACTGAAATTCTCTACACTTTTATGGTGGTGACCACTCTTAAGAACATTCGCTTTTATAAGGGGCAAAGCAGACTTAACCCAAAGGAATTTATGTCTAAATGTGAAATTTTATTGCAAAAAGTAAGTGGGTGGGAGATGGACATTCAAGGGTAGGAGAACATTAGCAGATTTCTACACTTGTAAATACAAGCTCTGAGTAGTACCCAAACATTGCTAATTCATTTTGTTTAAGTTTTAAGGGGCTTCATATTCATGTCAGTTTTTCTAAGAGAAACATTTTTTAAAAATGATATGAGATTGTATTTGGGGTTTAACTTACCAAGGCAACAACCATGCACAAAAAGACACATTCTGAATATTCATGATATCAGACTTTCTCCCATTTGCCATATCTACGTTATAGATTTTAAAAAACAAGAATGCAGGCTTGATTTAGACACATTCACTCATACTAGATTCATCAAATAGTAATTGCTTCTAATCTGAGATTTTACCTGCATTCACACTTCTGAGGTTTCATTAATGTGTCTAAGTATTATTTAAGTTCACTTACGTATTTGCCATACAGCATAATACCCTGCACTTAATCTATACCATAACTGAAAAGATGTGACAAAATTTTAAATCAAATTCTCCAATTCCTCCCCTAATAAGCCTTCATGTTTCCCTCCTATATTCCTTAGCTTAATCTGCACTTCTTTGCCACACAGGATTTTGCAGGATTACCCCCATCAAAGGGTGTCATTCATGCATACCGGACTGTGACTGTTTCATGCAGGTAGCACTCCCTGGGCTTGCAACCTGTGTCATGGCCGGAGGTGGTGTCCCTGAGTGCCGTCTACTGAATTTGCCAAATTTCTAACTTTGATTTGCTCATGACTTCATAAAACTCACTTCTATCCTCTAGCTCATAATCCGATCAATCACTTGATATGATTGGGTCTAGAATATGCTCTCGTATTTCTTCCTTTGCTAATTCACCATCTCTGTCCAGGCCTTTTCAGACAGAAGCTTCCAACAGCTTGCTCACTAGTTGGTCTGCTCAGCACCTCTCTCTCCCCTACCTACTGTCTACTACCAATTGCTGCTAGTTTTCTTGCTATAATATAAAGTTCCTCTCTCCTGGTTAAAATTTCTTTTTTTAAAGAAAAAATCCCTTAAAGTTGACACAGAATTAGAGCATTGCCGGCCAGTTGAAGGAAGTCTTGGTATTCACAGGCAAAGTGGTGAATCTTTAGTAAGCAACTAGATAAAGTGCAAATTTTTTTCCTAAGAGACGATTTTGTCTTAGTTTGGGGTCTTCCAGAAGCCAGGCCCCCAATCAAAGATTAAATCTTTGGTGAGGTGATTCTAGGAAACAAGGGGAACAGGGAAATGTCAAAGGGAGGGGAAAGCAGACACGAAGGATCTGTGGTTTAGTCATGTTGCTGAATCCTGCAGGGACTCTTTGGAGGGACTTGATAGAATATGTATCTCAGGACGTATTTAGCACAGCATGCAAGGGAACTGAGGTATTAATCCACCAGGCTCAGTAGTTGGCTGTGGGCTGTTGCTCGAGAGATGTTATTCTCTGACATTCTGGCTGCCCTAACTGTGGGGAGAACAGATTCCAGGAGGCAAATGCATCAGGCAGGAGCTACAGGAGAGGGCAGTTGGATTAGAGCCAGCAGCTGCCGTACTGTAAGCAGAGTACTAAGCAGACAGAGGGGGGCATCTCCCAAAGCATCTGCTGATCTTTCACATATAACACCAGGCTACAGTTCTAGCCTACTTACCCTCCGTTCTCATGAAACTTCCCACCTTTCTCAGACATGACGGATATTTTTATGATTCCATGATTATACCTATGCTATTCCTTTGGCTGTATTCTTTGCCCAACAGAATCTTTTATTTTTAAGTCCCATCTAAAATATCATTTCTTCAATAAGAACTTTTCTGTCAAGTTTTTTGTTCCTTTGAAGATCACAGATTATTGAATCATGACAGTGTCCTACAAAGTGCAAAAAATATAGGTAAAAAGATGATTTGTTGATGAATTACCCCACTGCTTTTAAACAGCCATATCTCGGGGAACGTGCCCTCATATTTAAATTTCCCATACATTCTACCATTCTATGGTAGCAGGTGTGAGGATTTAAAGAGGAACAGACATTAGAGGTTAGGATAGTATGTGGCACATGGGAAACTAGAATTTTAAAATGTCCACTTAAGAATCAAGGGTTTAATCCTATCAATAATCAAGCAAATAAAAATAATTAAATATTAAAAAAAAGAAAAAAGAATCATCTGGAAATCTTATTCAAAATGCAGATCCCAGGTAACTAACTCAGAAATTCTGATTCAGCGATTGTACTCCAGGAATTCAGATTCGTAAACAACAAACTAAATGATTCTTTCCTGGGCAGTTCATCTCCACTGACACCTCTTTTCATGGTATGATTATTAATAGCGACTCCCATCACTGTCAAAGGCAACTGGCTTTAAAGAAATATAATTAAATGGCAACTATTTGTACCATAGTCTGAGGTCATAGTACTTTAGGAAATGTGACAGTTGACTATATGTGTCCTAAAATATTCAGGTAAGTTATTTTCTGATACTTTACATTAAATCCTATAGCAGAAAATACTCAAAGAAAGAAACAGAAGTGATGGCAAAGATTATCATGGCTGTTTCCCTGGTCACTAAACTATTTCCTGCTTCACCACTCCCTGAGAATAGAGTGGGAATTAAGAGGGAGCCTGAAGGAAAAGCAACTTTGCTGCGTCCTGGTGTCTCCTTTGAGCCTGAGCAAGAATCTCCCTGCTGAGTGAGTATGTTACTGCTGCTCACTGTTATTTTAGAGAGTAGAATGTGAATCCGGATTCAACCCATTAATGAAAGCATACAGTTTTCAAACATGTCATTTCCTATGCAGTGTCGATGCGTGCCTTCTCAGATAAAACCAAGAAGACAAGAGTCAGGGCTGGCTTTTCAGGGAGTTACAACTATTTATAGTAATGCGGTAATTGGAAGTGACATTGTAGATCTGTGTGTTTATTGCGAGATGCAGTGTTGTGGTTATAGTGCAAAACTGAGAAATAGTAAAAAAAACATCAACTGTATGTGTCAAGTTAATTTCTCACTCCTTTTGCCGCAGGCTGATTAGCACAAATTAAATTGCCCACTAATAAACTCAAGATGTTAGAAAGCACTATGGAAATGTCATATGTGGCTTCTGCTGATTAGGATTCCAAAAAATCCAAGCTCTGTGAACAATTTGTTAATGTACAAAAATTATTTTATTCCACACTTACTGAGAGTTTGAAAAGAGGAGATAACCAAATATTGCAAGGCAGTGATTTTTTTTTCTAACTTTAGCACTGAAACTATTTATTTTGATATGTTATTGTAAAAATTGCAAATACAAATATATTCAGGAGTGGCATAACTTTCAGACATTTTAGCAAGCCATTTTAATAAGAATTGACAATAGACCAACATATGTTTGAAATCAGCTGTGCCAAAAATGCACAGCTTTGCAGTTTCATATTCAAACAAATGTGAACGGGGCGGTACCTGTGGCCCAAAGGAGTAGGACACTGGCCCCATATGCCAGAGGTGGCGGGTTCAAACCCAGCCCTGGCCAAAAACTATAAACAAATATGAACGGATAGAGATCAGTTAACTACCCACACCTTCGACACTCTTTATGTGTTTAAGCTTCAGTGTGCTACCAGGTGGAATGTTTTAGATATAGACATAATTTTCCTAAAACACTGCTTAGATAAAAGTACATTTTCTTTTATTCAAAACAAAGTAAGGATATGAAAGAAGGCATTCGGTAACATCCAATTTGGGGGGTGAAGTGCCAGAACTATCCCTTTGTCCACAAACTTCCATATGGAGATGGCTCTTGCTGAACTGAGAGGTAAGGACATTGATGGGCTACAAACCGGTTCCTGAAATAAGAAATGCCGGGAAGACGTATGTACCAAGGGCTGGAGGTATAATGAGAAAGGAGGACAGTTGGGTTGTCACTATGTTTTTCTCAGAAAACGAAAACAGCTAAAAGGGGGAAGGAAAATGAAAATAAATAAATAAATAAAACACCCAGCAGGAGTGAATGATTTCACTTTAATTTAGGAGTTGATAGGAAACTCAGGAAGGATATTGAGCAACACTGGGTCTGTTCATTCGGTTGCCCTATCACAGCTTAAAAACTAAGGGGCAGGAAGAAACAGCACTCGTAAAAATGTAAAATACAAAACATTTTCATATTTCGAAAATGTACAACATTATGTATTTGGAAATGAACAACAATATTACGGAATTGATTTACATTCCCAAATATTGTATTTATCCTGTGTACATTTTTAGATGGGCAATTAAAAATAAATTAGTGATATCAAGATTACTTCTCTAATGAAGGAATATTAAAGTGAAGCTTCGGGATCTTAAAGGGAAGCTGGATATGCTTCTAATCATTCGTACTATTAAAGTAACATTTTCTGAAATTTAGTAATGCAGCTCAAGGCAACCAAAATAATATCATGTCAGAGTATTAAAATTGATGATAATTAAGGACAAAACTCCTTATGTGTTTTTCAAAGAGTCTATATGTTAAAATACTAAAAGCACAAACTCTGTGTAAGAGTCACATTTAAACACACAGGAAAATTATGTAATCTTCACAATATGCTTTTTAAAACTTATAAATTAACTAAATTTTAAAAATAAGTTTGGTTGTTCTCAAAAGTGGTAAATATTGGGCATACTAAAGGGGAATGTTTAAATACGAGTATTACCAGCCGTAGTAACTTAGAACAGTGACATGGAAATAGTTAAAAATACAGACTCTAAGGTTATGAAGACCTTACTTTATTTAATAGCAACTCTGCCACTTATTAACTATTTGATCTTTGGTAAATTATTTAACAGCTCTGAGCTTGAGTTTATTCATGTGTAAAATGGAGGTATTAATACCAAATAAGGCTATGAAGATTCTATACTGGAATATTATAAGAAAGTACTTAATGCCACGAAAACTGTAAAAAGAAATCTCAGTAAATCATAATCAATAGTAAATCACTGCGCTCCTTCATTTAACCACAGAAGAAAACCTTTAAAACAATTGTAGACTTAATAAAATGTAGATATTTTTGGTCATAAAATCAGTAAGAGTCCTGAGCAACCCTGAAGGTATTATGCTCCCTACATACTGAAGATAATTACACACAGATTTTAAAAAGCCCTTGTGTTAGGTTATTGATTGCACTTTCTCCTCACTGTTACACGCCCCTCTGGAGGGACTCTCTGCAGGAAATGCCATGTATGGACTTTCACTTCCTTTACCTACATTTGGTTTTTTTTTTTTTTTTTCTGGTTTCTACTTTATAATGGCTCAAGAGAAAGGCAGAAAATTAGCTCTGCTTCTGACTATGGAATTATTTTAATGAAAAAAACATGAAAAAGAAATAAAATATATAATAAGTGAATATGGCTTCGTTAACAGGCATTTTGATCAATATCGTCAAGATGTTATAGCCTTTTTCTCTTATTAGCTAATCAAAACTGAAACTATATAAACAAAAATGACTTATAAAAGATCTGTTTGTCTTTCTCTCATTTGCCTCAAAGAAATACATGGGAGACCAGTACACACATACTGAGCAAAAGTGATAGTTTTCCTTAAACAAAGTGAGTTTCCATCTTCTTCATAATTCACTTTTACGCTGAAGTTTTAAGAAGTGATTCCTTAAAAATTAGGTTATTTTATATTCCATTGTCATTCAATTTTCCCTGCTGACAAACAGTAGAAAAATAGTTTAGATAATAACTTAAACAAAGGCAACATTTGAACATTCTTCAGAGGTTAATCGCTTATTAACAAAGAACGTAAATTAGCCCAATGGTCCTCTTTGGCCAATACTGTTAAAAGAGTGATTTTCCTAAAATTCAAAACTAAACATGTCAATCTTTTGTTTGAACCATGCATGGCTTCCTAATTCCTACAGAATAAAGTTCATGCTCTTTAACATAATCTTATTCTATTTATGTATACATTCTTATCTGATTCCTCTGTCCCAACACAACTCCCAGAAGTTACTATAAGTGAATGTCAAATAGCTTATAGCTGATTGCACACACCACGCTGCTTTTCTATTCATAAGAAATTAAAAGCATGATAATAACCAATGCTCCTTTTAAGATCAGTGCAATTTGACTTTACAAGGCTATGACTTTGGAGCTATTAATACTTGCCCCTAAGTTGTCTCCTTCCCCAACCCAACTGGTCCCATCCCCTCTCCTTTAGGAGCCACAGCTCAGGTGTCATCACCTCCCAAAGCCTTGTCTGGTATCTCCAGATGAGACCAACCATTTCTCTCTCCTCTGTGATGATGTCATAACATATATTATGTACGTTGCATCCATTGTCTATGTCACATGGAGCTGTTTTCTATTTTTATACCTGCCATTCCTCTCTATTAGAACATAAAACCTTCAAGGGCAAAGAATGTGCATTGTACTTTTCCCTCACCAAAGTGGAGCTACTCGAGAGCCAAAACATGTTTTTTTCACTGCTGTATCTTCAGGATCTGCTAGTTCTTGGCATGTAGCATGCATTTAGCAGATGTAATAAATACTTCACAGAATAAATGAAAGAATGAGTTCATCTTATCTCCATTCCTAGAATATGTAGGAATCTACCCTCCATTCCTACCTAATCTAAATAGGCATATAATAAAAAGTTGCCAAATTGAACTGATCCTAAAAGAAGGGTTGATTATGGTCATACTTTTCTAATTGCCTATAAATAGAAAGATGAGACCATTTCTTAGAGAGCACCCATATGTACCCTACATGAGACATGTATAGGTAAAAGTTGTATAAATATAACCTTAATTCCTCCTTTATTACTTAATCATGATTGCTATCCACGATACATCCATAATTAACTAACATGCCAAACCTTCATATCAGTTACCAAACATGGGCTGAGTCAGGCCCCTGTGTCAACCTCAACACTGTGTGCATTTTGAAAGAAAGTTGTTGATCAGTTTGATGGAAGTATTTCGGATTGCATGAGAAAACCCCACACTGTACCCCAGAAGTGCATTAATGTACATAGTTACCATTCAATAAAATTAAAAAAAAAAGAAAGAAAGTTGGCTGACTGACCCCCAACTTTCTGTCTTAAAGATTCTCTTTTAAGAATGTCTTCAATCACAACATGATTAAAAAAAGCCTGCTAAATACTAGTTCGATTTCTTATCTTATTATGAGCAACATAAAAGTTGTAGTTGTTTCTGATGAGAAAGTATAAAGTACATATGTTGTACCTTTTTTTAAGAAGCACATATTAGCAACCCTTGTTCATACAGCATTATACAAGATACTGTTGGACTGTGGGGAAAAACTACAACTTACGGATAAAATAAATGTTCCTGTTATGCTTGGGTGCCATGTACATTTAGGTCACCTTAAAAAAATACTACCAACTGTCCCTTGATTGAACATTATAATTTTCCAAAAGTCTGGTAATAAGGAACAAATAAATTTTTATTGTAAATCTTAACTTTCCTGAATTGAAAACAAATACTAGATGTAGTAGAGATACAGCTAGATTTTATCAAAATGGCATAACAATTTGGGGATTATTTTCAGGCAGAAGAAATAGGGGCGATAGCAGAGAAAACTGTTGAGCTATCACGTTCTTCCTTTTTTGTTTTCACTAACATTTAGCTCTTTTTTTTTTCTGTATTAATATGAGGGCACATATGATTAGGATACACTGTTTGCATTTGTAAGGTAAAGTCCCAGTTGTATTTATCCTGGACGGATCTGAAGAACTTTCTTCTTAGTTAAGTACATCAAGAACGAAAAAGCAAGCATCCCATGTACTCAATAGTAATTTGAAAATCTAACTTTTAATCAGAAACAATCTAGAAGGTATTTCTTGGGATTTTTGTTTTTTTGTTTGCTTTTTGTTTTTAGGTATTGTTTTGTTTTGTTTAACAAAAGCACCCATTCCACTAGCAGGAAAATCAGCAAAGTGCTAAGGGAGAGTTGTCACCTCGCCTAGATTTTTCTGTCTTCAGGTTTCCGAGTTCTCAGGATGGCATGGAACCCTGCTATGTCAAAAGTGAATGTACCAGGAAGATGAGAATGATCACAGATAGGAAAGGAGACTTAGCCTAAGAAAGGCAGCAAATGGATAATGAAAGGCAGGAGGAAAACATAACAATATCTCAGAAACAATACCAATACTATTATTTTTAAGACCCTGTGTAAATGAATTATAAATGTATCCCAAACTATTCAAAAAGTACTTCATTAATGCAAAACAAAGATGTAACTAATTTCATTGCTAATAATATTCTAGATTTGTATGTCCCTTCTGTGAGTTAAGGTGGGCATTTGGATTTTCTATTGCAGATGAATACAATGAGATGATGCAGGCTTAATATCTGGATAAAAATTAACACACCCTTCAAGTCCCTTGCCCACCCTGAGATGGGATCACTTGTTCTTTTCTTGCTAATGTTTGAGTTCTCTGTGGATTCTAGTTAAACCTGTGTCAGAGACATAACCCACAAATATCTTCCCCCATTCTGAGGGCTGTCTGCTTGCTTTGCTTACTGTGTTCTTGGTTGTGCAAAAGCTTTTTAGTTTGATCAGGTCCCAGGGGAAAGGGGAGAAGGGAGTAGAGAGAGGATGGGTGGAGGGAAGGTTGTCGGTGGGACCACACCTACAGTGCACTTACAAGGGTACATGTAAAATGTACTCATTGTAGAATATAAATGTCTTAACACAATAACTAAGAAAATGCCGTGAAGGCTATGTTGACCAGTTTGATGAAAGCATTTCAGATGGTGTGTAAAACTAGCACATTGTACCCCATGATTGCATTAACATACATAGCTATGATTCAATTAAGAAAAAAAAAAAATTAACACAACCTGGGTGGTGAGCCTGGCTTTGGATTTTGAAGCAAACTTCTTACATGCAGAATGGTTCTGCGGAAGTTGTAAACTTTGCCAAGTCAGGGTAAGGGAAGAATAGTAAAATGAAAAACTTTTCCAACAAACACAGTAAATCCCACAGAGCTACAATAACCACTTGAAATTCTAATCTGGATAAAAATATCTAACCCCAACAATAAAGTTTAGAGGGGCATCAGGGAATGGGATCAAATATTTTCCAAGATACTGATTCAAAGGGCACTACAACAGAGAATGATTCTTTAGAATCAGGGATTCTGGAAAAAAATTAGCTCTTGCATTTCTTTGCATATAATTATTTTACATAAAGTATTCTTCCTTTGTCATATGTGTGTTTAAAGTATCCCTTACATCCCACATATCATTTTCAAATGGTGATGAACCATATAATATTGTCAGATAACTTTTCTTTCAGGTATATAGAAATGCATGATACTTTCTTTGAAAAATGTGAAATTTTTACATCTCTTTTTTAAGATAAGATAGAAAATGTATTATCCCAGAATATAATCTAGTATATTTGAATTATTTGTTTGATATAAATTATTTTTCTTCTCATAAAATATATAAGAGAAGAAAATCTAACTAAAAATATCATTGAATAGTTATTTGTAATTCATTAATTAGATTAAATGATCAAATTCTAACAATTCTCTTAGGTTAGTCAACCATGAATTTAGGTTAATCAAGAAGCCCAGAATTTAGGCTTCTTCCAGACATTTTACAGCATGTGTAGGGTCCACCTGCATGCACTCTGCCTCTACTAAGTCTAGTGACCAGACGTACTGCTTTTGGTGGGACAGTCCTGATTTTTAACAATTTGTCCCACATCCTGTGGTTTTTTTAAAAAAGTCCCAATTTTTGGAAAGTGCAGGACAAGCTAGGGAATGGTGGGGACAAGGCGAAGGAAATATATGGCTGCTGAAAAGGTTAATGTAACTCCACTTGGGAATGAAGAGGTTAATGTAACTTCATTTGGAAATGAAAAGGCTAATGTAAACTCCCTACTCCCCTCCTGGGCAAGGTCAACCAGGTGGACCAGTGCCCTATTCCTTTGATCCACAGGCATATATATAATTTTTTTTAATGTATTATATTTGTAAATTGTACTTATGTTGAAATTAAAAATATATATATTACAATGCTATTTTTGCGTTCTATGAAAATTTTTGTTGCTCCATATAGACCAAATTTTTAAGTAAGAACCCCACCCCCACTCCCACCCCCCCACCCCCATCAATGGTGTCCCACTTCACCAGTGTTAAAATCTGGTCACCTTAACTAAGTCCCCATGGTCATTAGCAAAGTGTGGGAATGAAACAAAGAGAAGGGGATGGCATCTGTGGCTCAAGGAGTAGGGTGCTGGCCCCATATACCGGAGGGAGGTGGCAGGTTTATACCTAGCCCTGGCCAAAAACAAGAGAAGGAGGGTTCAAAAACCTGTCTAAAAGTCCCTCCCTGAGACTTCCTCTTCCACTTTGTGTGATCTGGTTCTCAAAGCAATGATGAATCTTTTTTTTTTCTCTTCTGTAAGGAAAAAAAAAGAACAGGATTTTCTGACCATTGGATTGTTAAAGTGACCTCTTAGCACAGCATGAAACGATAAAATTAAAGTCACAGAGGAGAAAGTCAGTTTTGTCATATTTATGAGTAATATTGTTCAACCAACTGCAAGATTAAAATAAAAAACAAGAGTAACAAGACTACCTGGCGTTCACAGTGATTTAAACAAATGTCCCCTCTTAAGCTGGACATAAACATCTTCTCTAGGAAATGATGAGGGGAAGGAAGAAAAGTACAAGCAAATGTAATACAAATACATACAAACAAATACGTGTACCTTTGCTGCATGTTTATTGTTAACCTTTGTGCTGCAAATTTGTTTAGAGAAAGAAACTTACAGTTTCTTGCAAATGGTTGGCTTGTGAACTGTAGTCCATTTAAATGATGGTATCCTTCAGAACCCTGATTCTATCTCCAAATGCAATAACCTCATTTATTTAGCAAATAGGTAGGAGGTACTTATGTTCCAAGTGCTATGCTAGTTTTTAGAGGGCATAATAACAAAATACCTTCTGCTTTCATAATACTCAGCTTAGCAGAGGAACTAGAGAGAGAATCACTGCTCGATCCCAAACATTTAGCACAGGAAATTAGTGGGTGCATATAAATACATGCATTCAGGACGCACATGTGAACAATTATAACACAGTATGTTCCATAAGTCATGTCAAATATGGATGTGTCTACACATATGTTTTACATGGGCCATAACTATGCTGCTGAAGAATACAGGTTGTGTACTTTGAATTATAAAACTTCTTTTTGAAGGCTCAGAACTAGCATTAGTTTTCCTTTTGCTGTAGTTTAACCTCTGACAATTGTAATTCTCCACCTTTTGTAAGAATCTTCAAGAGAGGATCCTTTATGTGACTGCATTTTGCTTCTTTAATACTTAGTTCCTCTTTCACCACAGATTGAGGATAACTATAATTAATATTTTAAAAGAAAGTCACAACATAATTTCATAGATTCATTTTAAACTTTTAAGAACTTCTTGTTAAATGGTGCTAAGCATTATTCAGTAACTCTCTTATGCTGAATAGCAATAATCATAGCCAGCGTTAACTGAACAATTATCATATGCCAGCCTCTGTGATAACCATTTCATATGCATTTTTAATTTCCCAACAACCTTGCAACACAGAAATTATTATTACTGCTCTCATAATAGGAAAAATAAAGTTCAGAGAGGTTAACAGAATCACCACGTGGAATGTTCTGGCTCCAATGCCTGTGCCTCTTGTACTTAGAGATGTCACCCACAAATTCATCCCCCATTGGATAAAGAATATAAGTGAACTTTTTGTTTTTGTGGTTTTTGGCAGGGCTGGGTTTGAACCCGCCACCTCCAGCATATAGGGCCAGAGCCCTACTCCTTTGAGCTACAGATGCCACCCAGTGAACTATTTTTTTAATGTTAGTTTTTTCTCTTAATTTTAAAAACTAAGTAGATGGTAAAAATAAGAAAGTAGACAATTTCAAAGTGCATGCCAGTCACATAAATGGCTTAACATGGAAATGCAATATTTAAATGAGTTTAGTAGATTTTTAAGTTAGAATTACCTAGATCATACATATTCTGCTTTAATTTTACTAAATTTAAAAATGTATGTTTCCTTTTCAATTTTGAAGATGGGTAGTTAATACACGTAATATTTGTTAAAATGTAATATTATAGTAAGGCTTTCTTTCCCCTTCTTTTTCATCCTCTATTGACTTTAAGAAAGAAACTACTTATATATTTTTCATTTATGTGTTTTATTTTGCTTCATAACAAATTCTGATTTGAACATTCATAAGAACAGAATTTAAAAATGCAGTTCATTATGAAGAATACATGAAAATATTAATATTGATGACTCTGCAGCTTGCTGCCTCTAACAAAATACAACTTCAGCAGGGATTAGAGTATCAGACATCTAGCCTGTTTTTGTTAATTGGAAAACAACTGAGAGGAGCAGAGTATCACTATTCTCACTCCTCTGTTCCCTGTCCCGCATTCATCTCCGGATCTGGCATAGTAGCTCCTGTAGGTATTGATCATAGAGTCTGGGAAATCCGGGTGCACTGCGCAGGATAACTTAGTGGGCTTCTCTGTGAATGTCTCATTTTGGCCTTTGCGCTGTCTGTGACTTCCTCTAATCTCAGACCATAGGCTTTTCTCCTTGGGCTCTGCTTCCTGGACCTTCCACTGCAGTCAGATTGATCTTCCCTCTTCACCATCTTCAATGTTTGCATTTTCAATCGCTGCCTTCCTCTCTGCCTACACAGACCCTGTTTACCTTTCACCTATAAGCTCATTAAATCTTCTTTAACTACTCTGTGCTAATTTGAATACAGAAACCTTGCAGCAGAGGTCCTCTAACAAGCCCTGAATGAACAACCTAGAGAAGGAATGTAGAGTGGGGTTCCCAGCCTTCTGGATCCTAATTCCAGTCCTACCCCTGCGAGATACATAACCCTCATCAAGTTACTTAACCTCTCCGCCTACTGGGTTTTCCCATCTGTAAAACAGACGGAAACAAGAAAGTGGAACCCGGATGTGTTAATATGTGTAAAATGTTTTACAGCAGTGTAACATGCAGGTGTGATATCAAAAAAAAAAAAAACACAACTGGTGAATGGGTTACAAAATTGTAGCTGCCTGCCACTACCTGCCAGTGTTTAGTTGTGCTGTTTTCTAAAATAATCTATTCCGAGAGTTTCATAATAAACACATATTTCTGAGATAAAGTGGTCAAAAAAAATCAGGTCACTTAGGGATACCAAAAGGGAAACTACTAATCCTCTTTCAGAAAAAAAAAAGAAATACCCAGGTGTGTTAAAGAATAATCAATCTCCATTTCCAGTTTAGAGAATTATTCATATACATCATTTAATTGTGAGCATGTTAAATTTTAAAGTTTGTAACTCGTTTAATGACCCAAGGAATAGAAAATGAGACAAAACTGAAAAAGAAATAATACAAACATTGATCTTATGACATAAAAAAAAAAAAAACACCAGTAGCATCTCCTACTCAAATAACTGCCTTCTTTCCAGCATACATGACTGCAAACTAATAAATTACTAAAAAGGGAACCAGAAAACAACAGTATCCATACAGAACATCCTATTCTCTGCAGAAGCTCAAAGACCTCTCTGGAGTGACAAAGGCATGTCCTTCAATATTTAACTTTTTCACTCTTTGTTCCCCATCTCAAGTTGAACAATACGTTAATTACCCGATGAAGCGTTATAATTACTCTAACAGCTCCACTCTTACTTATAATTACTGCATCAACACTTTCTTTTTCATATGCTTCAATCTATACCTATTACATTGTCATGATGAAGACACATTAACATTATAATACCGTATAATTAGCTGATGAGCAATTAAATTATTCCACTGCTCTTATTCCTCCTTGCCAAGAGGTTGCTTCCAACTCTATTATCTCCTTTTCCTCTTCAGTTTGCTTTAGTGGCTCTTCTCCCCCAGCCCCCACCCCCCCAAAAAAAACAAAGAGGCTCATAAGCTGCATTCAAAGCATTTTGATTTCAAATTCAGAAGGGATAAGTGTTCGAGTCGGTGATGGCTGAAGAAACAAATCATCATTATAGGCAAGTCTAAATTTATTTTCATTTTTGTTATATGATACAGAAGAAATGTCTGTCTCTGTGACACACTGAGGCTTTGCAGGATCATTCTTTTCGAAGACGGTTCTTTTTGTTTTAAAGATTAAAATCTTTCTATAATTTACAGTGAAATTGTTTGGACCATATTCAATTCTATCTGAAATGTAACCCTCATGAATTATTTGACAAATACTTCAAATTAAGTTTTCACAGGTGCTTTGAAGATTTGGAGATCGGGAACATAAAATGAATTCGCGCCGGCTTGTGTGGCTAACTATGCTGCTGCAGCCCAAAGAAAGCAATCAGGGCTTTCACTTTATTATTTTCTTCCTTTCTTTTTTCTTTGTTACATATCAAAAATACATCCTTTTAGGGGACTTGTCCAGTTGGCGTTTAATTTAAACAACTTTTTTTAAGTGCCCATTATCTATCCTTGTGATTTTAATGTCTGTTTTGTTTTTAAGCTTCCTGTGAGAAAATGGATCTCTCTCCTTGGTTAAAGACTTATTTTGGTGCAAATAAACTTTGGAACTAATTGAAATGCAATTTTAATGACTCCAAAATACTCAGCGTACACATGGTTTACCACTGTGATCACTTACTGCATCTCTATTGCAAACTAGTTTAGTTGTTGTTGAGTCCATATTTTATAAGTGAACTAAATCTTTCTCAGATAATTACTTTGGGTACATTATGAGCTATGAAAGGAAAGTGGAATTCATCTCACAAGCAAGGCCTATTCCAATAAAACGACTTTTCTTGTCTCCGCTTAGTTTCCTTAGCTGTAAGGCAAAGGAAAATCTATTGAGCACTCTCGAATCCTCTGCAGAAACTCGCCTCTTCACTGAGAAGAACCAGATGGGTCCTTCCAACTCCAGAAAGTCATTTACAACTATTATATCAACATACCAGGAAAGTAACGACATAGAAGTTACTTCTGATTTGATGTAAGAGAATGACTAAATCCATGCTTAAGTGACAATTACTTCAGATATAATTCTGTGACTTTCAAAGTTCTTAATCACAGTTTGACACTTTTAAACTGATAAGCACTCGACTCTCATGCCTTCACATGGGTATACTCTGTATTTTGTTTCAGATCAAATATAATCTCCTAATCACTGACAAACCGTGCCAGCACTGACATTCCTTTCTGAACTGTGCTAGAAAAATGAAGCTCATCTAACCATTAGTGTATGAGAATCTCAGCCTCTTTGCCTTCTCCATTTCCAGTCTGTGGAGAATGTATCTTGTCTGTAAGCCCCTATCTTGTTCTTACTCTGTAAACCTACCTTTCTCTTCCTCCATCAACTTTGTTTCATGCTTGCTTAAAATGAATGAGAATCTCTGCTTAGAGGAAAGGGATAGGATACACTTTGTATCAGATATAACTTGGTTTGCTACCAGATACTAAAGTTCAAAAAGTATAACAATGTAATCAAGATTAACATATAAGGCTAGGTGTCTGTAGCATGGTGGTTACAGTACCAGCCACATACACCAAGGGTGGCAGGTCTGAACCCAGCCCAGGCCAGCTAAACAGCTGCAACAAAAAAAATTGCCAGGCATTGTGGCAGGGGCCTATAGTCCCAGCTACTTGGGAGGCTGGGACAAGAGAATCACTTAAGCCCAAGAGTTTGAGGTTACTGTGAGCTGTGATACTATAGGACTCTACAAGGGTGATAGCTTGGGACTCTGTCTCAAACAAACAAACAAACAAAAAATTAATAGGTAAGAGTTTTAGAAAGACTGTCATCTGTAATAATTTGGTACTCTCACTCCAAATTCAAATTGTTAGTACATTGTAAATAAGAATCTTATAGTGATAGTAATTACTTTTATACAGTTCAGATACCTCCTATTTTCAGCTTTCATGAGCAGGGCCACTGGCACACACGTATGAAGCAAAAGAGTAAGTGGATGAGGGTTGGGAAGCAAGAGCCTGGCCCTCGAATCAGGCTTTCCTCCAACACTTACTACCTGAATGACCTTGAGCCAGTTATTTAATTTTCCTAAGCCTATTTGTGGCTATAAAATTATAGCAGCACCTATCCAGTAAGTTTACGGGGAAGATAAAATGAGAAATTTAATGTGAAGCACTTAGCACAGTGTCTAGCTTAATGTGATCACTCAATAAATATTAAATACCATCACCATTCACTACTATTAGCTGAAAGGTTATTTTTCTTTCTGTTCTTTGAAAAACACGTCATACAACGTTTATAATCATCAACTACTATAATTTCTCATAAAATATATGATCTGGAAAAGAGCTTACTTTTTTTTTTTCTCTCTGTGTCTCATGTACATTTTGTGGGGTTATAAATTTAATTAGTGTTCAACCTCGTACTCCACAGTGGTGTCACTACTCCTGGTCATATGTTTATCCATGACACTATTTTAGTAAACACAGCTCTGAAATTTGCATAACTGGATTACAATTTTTTTTTAAATATGATTTTGAACTATATATATGTATATGTATAACATGCAACTTGAAAACAAAATTTTAATTTTATGATCACCTCTAGCTCATTTAGATTCCTATCATTATTCAAGACATAAGACAAGTTTATTTTATTCTACGTTTAAAAATCCACATTTCTATTTCAGAATATATATTTATTCCACCTTCCAGTTGAAGTATTTTGTTTTTGATACTATCTCTAACACTCCCCTCTTTTCAACAGATAGTACCAGGAATTACTATATTTCTTTCATGATCAATTATTATATGTAATGATTTCTGAATATTATTTCTGTTACCAGGTTATTGTTTTTATATCACACTGAATTTTAACATATACTGGCTTTATAACACTCTCTTCCACATTCTGAAGACTTTTCTCAATCACTAATCATAAGACATCGGATAGTAGTAGCCAATCCTTTAACAGAATACAACTGTGGTGTGCTAATGCTATTTGGAGGATCTTTCTCCCACATCCCATAAAACTGATACCCTAATGGTTGAGGGAACTTCTCATATTCTGAAGTTCTAAAAATAGAAAAAGGAACCATAGATGCCTCTGATTAAAGCTAAAAAACTTTTCCTTTTCTTTTTCTTTCTACTTTGTTCCAATTGTTATATGTTGTTTTGTTGGGGAGCTAGAAAGATTAGAAAGACTCTCCAAAGGAGATAAGAATTTAGTATTCAGGTCTGGCAGCAATAGAGACAAAAATCTAGTGGGGCAGGTTCTGGTAGCTCATGCTTGTAATCCTAGCACTTTGTGAGGCCAAGGCAAGTGAATAGCCTAAGGTCAGTGGTTCAAGATCAACCTGAGAAAAAGTGAGCCTCAATCTCTATTAAAAACAGAAAAATTAGCTGGGTGTTGTGGCATACACCTGTAGTCCCAGCTTCTTGGGAGGCTAAGGCAAGAGAATCTCTTGGGTCTAGGAGTTTGAGGTTGCTGTGAGCTATGATGACACATTGCACTCAAGCTGGGCCACAGAGCAAGCCTCTGTCTCAAACAAACCAAAATTCTAATGGGCCTTGAAATTTGTTACCAGTCATGCAATAACAGCTACCATAATAGCCATCAAAAGCTTTTTAAAAAATTGATCTATTTACTTTATTTCAGAATGATAGCAGAGTACAGATGTCTTGGTCCATGCGTTACTTCTGTACAGTCTGAGTGAAGGTTATAATTGTGTCCCTCCCTCAGCTAATGTGCACTGTGCCCATTAAGCGTGAATTTAACCATCCCTGACTCCCCCTGCCCCCTGCTTGATTTCCATTGAACTTTTCTATCATATGTATACTTGGTGTGGATCCTTTAGTTACAATTTGAAAGTGAGCACATCTGGTGTTGGTTTTTCCACTCCTGTGCTACTTCATTTAGGAGGATGGTCTCCAGTTCCATCCAGCTTGTTACAAAAGGTATTACTAATAATACCTTTTTAGTATTATTGATACTAAATGATATATACATACACATACACATATACATATGCGTATTATATGTGTGTGTGTATATATATATATATAATATTTATTAATCCACTCATGTATTGATTGACATGGGTTTTTTCCTACATCTTATAATTGTGAATAGTGCTGCAAATAATAATTGGGTTCAAATGTCCTGTTGGCTTCTTTCTCCTGTTCTTACAGATGAACACAACTCTACTATATCTAGGAAGAGCTTACACAATCAAAGTCATCTGCTGAAATAACCAACAGTGACAATCAACGCTCACCTTCAAAAGGGAATGTCGTATTTCCTGATGCTTCATTTAGAAATGGCCAGTACCATGCCCCTGGCAGAGATGACCATTTGTAGCTACATCACTAAGCACAAGGACAGAGACATCAAACTCTCCTGCTTTGTATCACCAACATATTCCATGAAATAGTCTGACTCAGCAGTTTTCAACGTGATCTCGCCTTCCGGTGATCACAATTATCATCATCTACAGTTTGCTTCTGAAGATGAGTATTTGGGTAGACAAATAAAGATGGGAAACCCAATCCATGTGAACTTTTCCAAACGTGAAATAGAGAAAGAACCTAAGAAGGGTAGTTTTGAATAGAAAATGGACAATCTGAAACTGGAGAAACTTACTTTTTATTATATATATATATATGTATATATATATATATAGAGAGAGAGAGAGAGAGACAAACAGATTCACAGCAGCCTGGTGCTGCAAGGGACCTAAGAGACTGAACTAACCCTTCACTTTACAGGTGAGGGACTGAGGCCCTGAGTGGTGAGTGCCACTAACCTAGTCTACACACAGGAACTGATAACACAGTCAGAACATCTGTTTACTTAGTTCAGACCTCCAGCAAAAACAAATCTGGTGATGGAGTACATTGATGTTTATAATTTAAATGCATGCAGTTTTAAAAAGAACATTAAAGAAATACATTTAGAGAGATTCACATGTACCCTTATAGGATGAACCATAGGCGTGATCCCACCAGTCGCCCTCCCTCCACCCACCCTCCCCCTCCCTAGTGAGTTTTTTTGTTATCTTCATCTTCCTTTCTCATTCTGAACTTGTGCACTAGTTCATATGTAGTTTTATAAGAAACTGCTGAAGTGTTGTCCAGGCATCTATTCCATTTTTGTATTCCCACCAGCATTGTGAAAGTGATTCTTTTTTTCCTTATTTTTACCAGCACTTGTTGTCACTGTTTTCTAATTTTTATCAATTTTCATAGGTATATAGTGATTTCTCTTACTGGTTTTTTAATTTCCTTTATGGCTGTATAGCCATAAATCACACATTTTTATGAAATATCTGTACTTATTTATTTTGTTAAGAGAGGCAATGTCTTGAGTTCAGTGTGACTCAGTATTTGATTATATATGATAATGGAGACTCAATCTCTTAGTTTGTATTTTATTTATTTATTTATTTTTTGTTGCAATTTGGCCCAGGTCTGGGTTCAAACCTGCCACTCTCAGTATATGAGGCTGGCACCCTATTCACTGTGCCACAGGTGCTGCCTCAATCTCTTAGTTTTTAATTAATTAGTAATTAAGGAGACAGTCTTGCTCTGTTGCTCCAGCTAGAGTGTAGTGGCATCATTGTAGCTCACTGTGATCTCCATATCCTGGGCTCATGTGGTCCTCCAGCCTTAGCCTCCGAAGTAGATGGGACTACAGGCATGCACTACTATACCTTGCTGATTTTTTCTATTTTGGGTAGTGATGGGGACTCACTCTTGCTCAGGCTGGTCTTGAGCTCCTGAGCTCAAGTGATCCTCCCACCTTGGCCTCCCAGAGTGCTAGAATTATAGGTATAAACCATGGTACCCAGCCATCAGTCTCCTAGTTATATGTTAATGGGAGAGAACAAGAAATTGTATGGGGAAGAGGTTGATAGCTTTTCAGAATTTAACCTGAATTTGAGACATACTCAATGTTGGAATTTAAAAACGTTTTAGTTAAATGTAGTTATTTTAGTTTGTCTAGTGTTTTCTAAAACTATAGATTCGTTTTCATGCATATGTTTGGTTATTCTTGTTGATGTTTGTCTTTTGTATTTATAATATTTTTAATATTTTTCATTTAAAGAAATACAGTTTAAATATTTTGTTTTGCAGCTTATGGGTGCTTAATTTACCCTTTTCATTTTTAATAAATGAAACTTTTTTTCAAATTTAATCTGTAAGTAGTTGTAATCAACTTTCTTCACCAAAATAAATTTACTGTGTAAATTCCATAGCTTTGGCTGTTGTAATATATCAAAATGAGGACTTTCCCCTCCCTAATAAAATCTTAATAACTTCCTCTGATAGGTTGTGGGTCAGCTTTACAGTAGGTAACAGATTGTTCTGATAAAATTTTTCAAAACACAGATGCCCACTAGCTCAATATAAAACAAGTTGCTCAGATAAAGAGAAGGTCTGTTAAAGAGAAATTGCATTCACTTGTATTTTATATTTATCATAAAAAGTACAAAATACTTTTACTATTTATTTTAACACGTATGTATGAAATTGTGCCTGGGCACAAATTAGAGGTTTTTACACAACCATTTAGTTACAAAAATTGCATTATTCCTGGTTTTCCTATTCCTCTGGTGCCTGTTTGTAATAGATTCATTGCATTCTAACCTTGTCTCTCAAAAGTTCTTCTAGGTACTTTCCCTTCGTTAAACAGTTGGGCTGATCTTTAATGTGAAGTCAAAGCTCTGTGTTTAAATGTCAGACACAAAGCTTTAAAAATATTAGTCCATTAGAGCCCTGTCAAAATCCGATATAACTTGTGTCTCATATAAGAGAGTAAAGAGTAAAAGCTTGTTTCATTTCTATATATTTTAATATAAAACTTTTTGGGGCATGCATACTGATTGTTTTATAGAGAGATTTCTCATTAGCCCGCCCATGAGGAAAATTAAGATTGTCTTGCTGTGCTCTATGGAAATGGTCAAGGCTTTTCAAAAGAGAAAACAGAGAACAAAAGGACATGTCGGGCATGCACACAACTGTGTTATTGGCAGGAAGCATGCTGACTCCTTTGTGGATGTGTGAATTTGTGAAGACTTATTTTAAAGAATTATCTTTCCCTATTAGTCACTGAATGGGAGACTTTTCCCCGTTTATAAATAGAGTTCTTGGTTCTGACAAATCTTGTGCAGTTAGCTGTAAACTGAGCCTTCATAGCATTTGTTTTGTCTGTTTCTAATGATGGCTTTTTACAGGAAGACTCTTAGTCGTGACATTGTATGGATGATGCCAGCGAAGTGATAAGAATTCCAGTATCTAATGTGTTGTAGCCATAATGAGCTCCTAATTGAAGGTGACAAGCTGCTCTTTCCCTCCTAGTTGGTTGGGCAAGATGTTAGATTTTATTCATTATTAAACTCATTCCTTAACAGCAGAGGACTGGATTAATTTGTAGGGACACTTAGGAGTTTTTGCCTTGTGTCAATTTTAGAGATTGAAGTTCCGGCTTTTACAAGTTTCTCCCCACCTCCAGCTATTCTAGTTGTATACAGTTTTGTTACTACCACCACAATAGTGATACATTTCCATCACTCTAAAGGTTTTTCATGCCACGTGACACTCTATACCTTCCCTCTGAACTTTTCTTCTGGCAACTACTAATCTGCTTCCTATTATTATAACCATTTTTTAAGTTTTTTGTAGAAGAGGGCATATAATATATAGACTTTTATGTATGCCTCCGCCTCATGGTTTTAAGATTCATCTCTGTTGTTTACAGATAATTTGTCCTTTTTAATATTTGAATACTATTAATTGCATTAATATATCACTATTCACTCATTGATAGAAATTTACTTTTCTAGGTTTTTATGAATGATAAAGTATCTGATCGTGACATGCAGGAAACTTACATTTAATGTTTTGAGAAACTGCTAACCTATTTCTCTAAGTCACTGTGGCATTTTGCATTCTTAATAATAATGTGTGAGAGGTTCAATTACTTTGCATTCTTGCCACCACTTTGTGTTACCAGTTGTGTTGCCATTCTAGTGGATGTAGTGGTATCCGTTGGTGATTTCAGTTTGCAATTCCCTGGTAATTAGTTATGCTGACATCTGTTCATGTGCTTAGTTTCTATCTATCTTTGGCCAGGTATCTTTTTTTTATAATATTATAGCCATTTTTTATGTATTGCAGGCACTATTGCTATTGAGTTATAATAATTTTTAAATTTTGGACACAAACCTTTTGTCAGATATGTTTTGGAATTATTTACATTTACTTACAATATGGGCCTTGGTTTTACATTTTCCAATTTCTGGCTGTTAAAAAGCAAAAGTTAGGCTGGGTGCAGTGGCTCATACCTGTAACGCTAGCACTCTAGGAGGCTGAGGCTGGAGGATCACTTGAACTCAGGAACTCGAAACCATCCTTAACAACAGTGAGACCCTGTCTTTATTAAAATAGAAAAATTAGCTTGGCATCTTAGTGGGTACCTATAGTCCTAGCTAGTCAAGGGGCTGAGTCAGGAATATTGGAATATCTCTTTAACCCAGGAGTCTGAAGTTGCTGTGAATTAGGCTCACACCATGGCACTCTTGCCTAGGCGACAGAGTCAGCCTCTACTTCCAAAAAAAAAAAAAACAAAAACAAGCTAAAGGTTTTAATTTATTCTATTTTAGTGCATCCTTTTCTTGTTTAAGAAATAGTTTGCACTAAGAAAATGCCATGAAGGCTATGTTAACCAGTTTGGTGAAAATATTTCAAATTGTATATAAAACCAGCACATTGTACCCCATGATTGTATTAATGTACACAGCTATGATTTAATTTAAAAAAAAAAAAGAAAAAAATAGTTTGCAAGGATTTTTCTCTTGTATGTTCTAGATATTGTATAGTTTTGGCTATAATATTTTAACACATACTATCCATTTCGAGTTAATATTTGTGTACAAGTTGGGGACCATTTAGTTTTTCTAATACATATATCTGGTTTTTTTTAGTGCCATTTGTTCCAAAGACTATCTTTATCATTTAATTATAGTGTACCTTTGATGAAAATCAACTGGCCATACAAATGTGAGTTTATTTCTAGACTCTCTATTCTGTTTCCTTGGTATATATTTCTGTGCTTACACCAATACCATGCTATCCTGATTATTGCAGCTTTTTCAGTTTCCTACATGATAATCATGTATGTATAGGGATACTGTGGAGGTATTACAGGTTTAGTTCCAGACCACGCCAATAAAGCATGTAATAGAAGTTTTGTTTCCTGGTGCACATAAAAGTTATGGTTTACTATACTCTAAGTCTGTTAAGTATGCAATAGCATGTTGTGTAAAAAATGTACATATCTTAATTAAAAATACTTTATTGCTAAAAAATGCTAATGAAAATCGGAGCCTTCAGCAAGTCATAGTCTTTTTGCTAATGGAGAGTTTTTCCATGATGCTGTTGGGTGCTGACAGATGGGGCGGTGGTTGCTGAAGGTGTGGGGGACTGTGGCACTTTCTTGTAATAAGAGAAAATTAAGTTTGCCACCTTGAATGACTCTGTTTTTTCCTGAAAGATTTCTCTGTAGCATATGATGCTGTTTGATAGAATTTTACCCCCACAGAACATCTTTCAAAATTGGAGTCAGTCCAATCAAACTCTGCCGCTGCTTTATCAATTAAGTTTATGGTATATTCTTAATCTTTTGTTGTCATTTCAACAATGCTGATGACATCTTTACCTAAGTAGATTTCATTGTGAGAAAGCGCTTTCCTTGTTTATTCTTAAGAAGCAAGGCCTCATATCTTCAGGTTTTATCCTGAGTTGGCAGGAATTCAGATTCCACTTGTAGTTCTTCAGATTCTACTTCTAGTTCTAAATGACTTACTGTTTCTACCACATCTGTAGTTATTTCCTCCACTAAAGTCTTGAACTCTTCAAAGTCATCCGTGAGAATTGGAATCAACTTTTTGTTGTTAACCACAGTCAATGTTGATATTTTGTTTCATATTTCAATGTTAATATTTTGTTTCATATTGCTGATTTGTTTTGTTAATACTTTGTTAAGAAGCTTTGGGTGTATGCAAGCATGTATGTATGTTGTTTCTTTTCCTACAAGGCATTTGTTTAGTTTTTGGATAGGTGGTACTTGCCTTATAAATAAAACGACAGTTCTCACTCATGAAATAGGTTGTATATGATGGGTATACATTTTTGTCTGATTAGTAGAGTTAACAAAATGAAAAAATTTCTGAAGATTTTCTTTGTGAAAAGTTATGCATCCAATTTCTTTTATAGATAGTGGGCTATTCATAATATCTGTTTTGATTGGTTTGGGCAGTTGGTCCATTTTAAGGAATTTGTCTATGTCATCTGAATATTGCCTATTTCCTTCCTTATGTTGTTTATCTCTTCTGCATTATTTTTCTTAAATACTTTGACTAGAATTATTTTTTATCTTAAAGAAGAACTATGTTTTAGTATTATTGTTTTCCCCCCTAATTCATTGCACATATTTTATTTCATTAATATCTTATAGCATTTTTATTCCTCATTCTACTTTCATTGGTTTTAACTTTTTAAAAGTTGTTTTCTTAAGGTAAAAACATCGATTTTCTGATATGTTCTTGTGCCAAGAATACAGCTCCTTAATTACTGTACCTTTACAATAAGTCTTATCATGTGGAATACATTTCCATGTATGATTTGCATTTCCACATACATTTTTTTTTTTTTGAGACGGACCCTCAAGCTATCCCCCTGGGAAGAGTGCCATGGCATCACAGCTCACAGCAACCTCCAACTCCTGGGCTCAAGCGAGTCTCCCGCCTCTGCCTCCCAAGTAGCTGGGACCACAGGTGCCCGCCACAACGCCTGGCCATTTTTTGGTTGCAGCCATCATTGTTGCTTGGCGGGCCTGGGCTGGGGATTCGAACCCGCCACCTTAGATGTACGTGGCTGGCGCCCTAGCCGATTGAGCCACAGGTGCCGAGCCTCCATATACAATTTTTAATGAAGTTTAATGAGGTAGAATTTTTAAATGAGATTTTTAACTCTCAATGTAAATAATCTTTTGGTTTATAGTATTTATTTCATTTACTAATTTTTTAATAAATAAAACTATTTTATTCTTTCATGCAAATAGATTATAAATCCTTACTTAGATTTATTCCAAGGTAGTCAATGTTTTTGATATTTTTAATGCCACTTTATATGATATTATTTCAAATGTCATTAATTATTTGTTCTTAATTTACAAAACAGGTGATGTTTGTATATTGACCTTGTATCTAGTGATCTTGGTGAATCCACATAGTTTTTGTTGTGGGTTTATTTGCATGTGTGCATATATTATATGTATTTCTACTTATAGATTTTTATCATTGAGTTTTATACAGTGAGGTTTTCAACATAAATGATAACTTTATTTCTTCCTGTAGTAATTACTGTTCTTGACTTCTCCATGAGTCCTTCTGTGCTATGTTGAATAGAGTATTGATAATTAATATTCTTATCTAGTTTCTTATTTTGGAATCTAGACACATTTTACAAATTTTTGCTAGTTTTTGTTAGTTTTAGGGTTGGTACCCTTCATCAGCTTAAGGGAATATTTGTTACCATGAATGGGTTCTGAAATTTATCAAATGCTTTTCTACATTTATTGACATAATTATATTATTTGTCTTTTGTTTAGTATTTATTTGATGAGCAATTTCTTTCCTCTCTGAATTTTGTATTCCTAACATAAATTGGTATAAATAAGGGTTGTATTGTGATCATCTTTTAGGGAAGGCTTGAATCAATTTACTAATGTCCTATTAATAAAGGGTTTGAATCTCATGTTAATAAGAAAATGTAGAGGTTAATAGCCTTTCCCCTTTTATAAAATAATGTTTTTTTTCTTCTTTTAGCACAAGTCCACCTTACTGTTGTGTGGATTTATATTCACTTCGTACTGGGGAGATGGTCAAGTCCATTCAGTTTAAGACACCTATTTATGATCTCCACTGCAACAAACGGTAAGCACTTTTTCATGTATTTCTTATGCAATAAGGTAACAAGAAACATGTTCTCCCAGGCATGGAACATCCTACCAATTTCATTGGCTACCAGATTTATTTAAAAAAATTCAGAAACACCCAAATTCTGCCTGGTGAAATAGCTCTATGATTTCTTAATGAGTAAATTCCCACTTCTCATCATGATCCATTAGGGAGTTTTGAATTTAGTGTAGTAGAACATAACCAGCATTTGTAAAACAAAATGGAAAAGTATCTAAGCAAACCTTTATATATAAAATACATGGCTTTTTAAAATATGCATAATATGTAAGCCTTATATATGGTTATTTGTTTATGATGTGAAATATAGTTTCGTGTAGACTTATCCAAACTTTTGAAAAGCATGTTTCTTAACTGTAAAAAAATGCTTTAAAATATTTTTTATTTCTTCCCATTTCACAATGGAGCTGATTTTTTTCTTTGAAATTTGTTTTGTACGATCTGGTGTGGTGGCTCATATGTATAATCCTAGTGCTCTGGGAGGCTGAGGTGGGTGGATTGCCTGAGCTTGGGAGTTTGAGATCAGCCTGAGCAAAGTGAGACCCTATCTCTACTATAAATAGGAAAACTAGCTGGGCATTGTGGCAGGCACCTGTAGTCCCAGCTACTTGGGAGGCCGAGGCAAGAGGATTGCCTAAGCCCAAAAGTCTGAGGCTACTATGAGCTAAGATGCCAGGGTACTTTACCCAGGGTAACAGAGTAAGACTCTGTCTCAAAAAAAAATTTTTTTTTGTTTTGTATAATTATTGGGAAAAAATTCAGATCTTAGTTGAACTTCTACCTGAACTTCTACCTTCTACTTTTAGTAACAATGACAACTTAACCACAGAACGTGGCAGGAGAGAGGAGCCATAGGAATCTTCTCTTATTTAGTACTTTCCTTTAACATTGTAGCCAACTGAAGCTGTAGAATGTAAAGTATAAATTTTCCTCCTCATCAAAATGCAGACACCTGAAGCAGAAAATGAAATATTTTATCTCATTTCAATATACTTAAGTGAATCGGGTTAAGTGAATTGTGCTTGCAGATCAATAACTGGAGCATTGAAAATCATTCATAGCCCATACTTAACCACACAAGAGTGAATAGTGCAAGTTGAAATGCAAATTTGAGGCCATCAGCACTTGTTCAAGAGCTCTTGCAAGAAGTGACTTGGCAGAGTGTAGAGAAAGGAGACTATGGGGGGGATTTCATTGATGCGGAAGGGAAATAAGTAGGTGAAGCGCAGGGTCAGAGAGTCATCAGATACTTCCGTAGTGTAAAGCACTAAAGAGTCAGCAGGGTCTAGACAAGCGCAGGAACAGACGTAACCTTGGAATGCCTTCTGGTGGTGTGGCAGGCAATTTAAAGGGGATGGTGTCTCTAAATAAAAAGGAAGTAAAAAAGAGAAGGTATAAAGTAAGCCTTACTCAACCAAGATAACACCCCAAACTCAGAAGATTACCACTTCCCTACCTTAATCCCCTAAAGTGTACCATTTCTCCTTTAGCAGTTACTCTGTGCCTGCCCCATCATGTGCAGTTGAATCTTCTCTGAACAATGTGGGGTTAGAGGCGCTACCCCCTGTACAATGAAAAATCCACATATAACTTTTGATTCCTTAAAAAAACCTAACTAATGGATTGCTTTCTTTTGGAAGCCTTTTTTATTTTTTTTTTGGAAAACTTTGATAATATAATCAATCAACTCATAATTTTTGTTATGTGTATTATATACTGCATTCTTACTATTAAGTAAACTAGAGAAAAAAATGTTATTAAGAAAGTCATAAGGAAGAGAAACTAGATTTTTTATTCCTTAAGCAGTAGTAAATCATCATCATAAAGGTCTTCATCCTCATTGTCTTCATGTTGGGGAGGCTGAGAAGGACCAGGAAGAATTGGTCTTGCTCTTTGTGGCCGAGTGGAACAAATCCATGTCTGAGTGGACCTGCACAGCTGAAGAAGCCCCTGTCACTCAGGGGTCTACTGTAGACTTGCTGTGCAAGGGGTCAGATACCTTGGCTTTTTAATTCACAATCTTTAGATTGAGAGGAAGTATATTTGAGGAGCTCTATTTAAGGAATTATACCCACGGATCCTCATTTCTACCTGGACCTGATAGAGATGATGAGACTCATAAGGGGATGAGGTTTCGGAGATTTTGAAAGAGAGCGTGTATTTTTTTTTTTTTTTTGGAGGAATGTCAGTAATTTGATAATTTACATAAAACTTAAACAAAGCAACTGTGTAGTTTCACATGTTCTTAGATTCTATGACACTTTTTCCATCTATTTTCAAATGATAGAATTTAATTTCTTCAGCCTTGAGTATGGGCAGGACTTAATGATACACTTGTGATGACTTGAATAAAATAGAAATGGTGAGCAACTTGGGAGACCAGGTCATAAAAGGCAACAAGTCTTTGTCTTTGCTTTCTTATATGGATTAGGTATAGATCTAAGAAGGTGAGTATAATGTTGTAGCTATCATGTAGTGTGACATAGTAGGCATGATTTGATTTAAAAATGTGAGGAGAAAAGAAAGGGGAAAATGGTGTAGATGGGATGACAGTAGATGATCCAGCCAGTCCCTAAGAGGGAAAGAAATCTTCTCCCATGTAAAAGCCAAAAAACATTCTATATCATGAAGGGGAGCTCAGACCAAACTTATCAACATACTGATGAATGTAAGTAGGCTGGGCACAGTGGCTCACACCTGTAATCCTACCACTCTGGGAGGCCAAAGAGGGAGGATTGCTTCAGGTTAGGATTTGGAGACTAGCCTGAGCACTAGTGAGATGCTAACTCTACAGAAAAATAAAAAACTGGTCAGGGTAGTGTGCTCCTGTAGTTTCAGCTACTCTGGAGGCTGAGGCAGGAGGATCACTTGAGCCCAGTAGTTTGAAGTTGTAGTGAGCTATGATGATGCTACTGTACTCTAGCCAGGGCTGAGTGAGACTCTGTATCCAAAAAGAAAGTTAGTTTAAATCACCTATAACAAAAATATTTTTGAATTGATTCAGTAAACAAATGGAAGGATTAATCTCCTTGATGGCTAAACAATTGTTAAGTATTGGGAACACTAAGCATACTTTTATCATTGTACTGAATGAAAATCTTAACAAAGATATAGGATCTTCAGGGCAGATTAATAATAGAAATTACACAGTTTGAAGAGCAGAGATTAAAAATTTAGGAAACAGCTATCAGAGCATCATTGATCTATTGGACAGTACTAGAAGGTTTAAGAAGAAGACAGATGCAGGTGAAAGCAAAGCTGAAGAAATAATTTCAAAAAGTTTCCCAAATTTTATGACATACATAAATTTGCATATTCATGATCTCCAAGAACACCAAGCCAGAGAATAAGAAAACTATTCCTATGTACGTCATAGTCCAGCATTTGAAAACTAAAGATCAAGAGGAACACTTGAAGGTACCTTTAGGAAAATGCCACATTATATATAGGGAAACAGCAATTTAAAGTCCCGGGACTTCACTCAGAAGCCCTCAGAGGAACGAAGAGTACTCAGAAAGAAACTTCCCCAGTCCTTCCCGTGACCAGCCTTGACTATCTCCTTTCTTGCTTTCTGTCTACACTTCTACATGGGTATTAGTTCTAACCTTTCTCACCTAGTCATTAAAATCTTTTCATCCTGACTACCCATCCTCCTCCAGGCACCCAAATTCTCAAACTAGCAGTCCTCACTTGTCCCTACTGTTGAACACACACCGCTCTCTTCCAGGATACATCGACCTCCATGTTCCTAAGTAGATTGGTCAGTTTTCAGGTCTCATATCTGTTGTTAGGAGTCATTCCCCAAATCTTAAGTGAACAAAGTTTCTCTTTTTTTGAAACCCTTTCTTCACCAGGTTTTTGGGATATATTCCCTTGTTTTCTCATTGAGTTTCTTTACCAATGGCTAAATGTTGGAGTGCTTTCATCTTTGAACCTCTTTCTCTTTTCAGCTGTGCTGCTTCTTCAGATGACCTTATCTGTTTTAATTAATTTAATACAATTAATTTATAATGATCTATACATTTCTGTCTTACCTGTAACTCTGACCTCTATTCCCATGTTTTCCATTTTTATTTTTTATTTTATTAAGTCAAATACATATAGATCATGAATACATTCATGCATATGTGGGGTAAATCTGACGTGGTTACAATAAACCAATCAACATAACTTTCACCTCATTTACTTGATTATTGTGCCAAACATCTATGTTC
>CAUYQV010057256.1:0-24076 GCA_963574575.1 Galagoides demidoff | reverse complement strand
CCAAAAAATGGCTGGGCGTTGTGGCTGGTGCCTGTGGTCCCAGCTACTTGGGAGGCTGAGACAGAAGACTTGTTTGAGCCCAGGAGTTGGAGGTTGCTATGAGCTATGATGCCATGGCACTCTAACCAGGGGGATAGCTTGAGGCTCCGTCTCAAAAAAAAAAAAAAAAGAACTTACCTAGATGGAGACAGATAGATGGACACACACATATCAGAAATATGTGCCACAGAAATGACAGAGGCAAGTGCTTGCTATGTGTTGTACGGTAAGGAAGAGCTTCACAGAGCACAGTGACAACTAAGTGGGGAGCAATGACAGAAGCTGCAGGTAGAAACAAAGGTCTTGGTAGGGAGGCATGCTGAAGTGGGAAAAAGGACAAGCCAGCCTTGGGTGTGGGCAGAGGTCTGCAGAGGGCAGGAACTGAGAGCCTGAGGTTTTACACCCACCTCCTGAAAGGGACCTCAGAAAGATCGTCTTCTTTAACCACTCATTTACAGAAGTCAAAGGTCACGTGACAGAGGTTGCCAACTCTAAGCCAAAAGAAATACTCAAGAATTCCTTTTTTTTTGGAGACAGAATCTTAGTATGTTGCCCTCGGTAGAGTGCTGTGGTGTCACAGCTCACAGCAAACTGCAATTCTTGGGCTTAAGCGATTCTCTTGTGTCAGCCCCAAAGTAGCTGGGACTACAGGCACCCACAACAACACCTAGCTATTTTTTGTTGCAGTTGTCATTGTTGTTTTAGCTGGCCTGGGCTCGGTTCAAACCTGCTAGCCTTGGTGTATGTGGCTGGTCCTGTAACCACTGTCCTACAGGTGCTGAGCCATCCTTTTTTTTTTGAGACAGAGTCTCATTTTGCCACCCTTGGTAGAGTGCCATGGCGTCACAGCTCACAGCAACCTCTAACTCTTGGGCTTAAACGATTCTCTTGCCTCAGCCTCCCAAGTAGATGGGACTATAGGTGCCCACCACAATGCCTGGCTATTATTTTGTAGTCATCATTGTTGTTTAGCAGGTCTGGGCTGGGTTTAAGCCCGCCCACCCTGGTGTATGTGGCTGGCACCCTAACCACCAAATATAGGTGCCAAACCAAGAATTCCTTTTACTGGCCAGGCATGGTGGGTCACGCCTATTAATCCTAGCACTCTGGTAGGCCAAGGCAGGTGGATAAAGATTAAGCTCGCGTGCAAGAGTAAGACTCTGTCTCCACTAAAAATGAAAAACTGAGCTGGGTGCAGTGGCTCATGCCTGTAATCCCAGCACTGTATGATGCTGAGGAGAGAGAATTGCTTGAGCTCAGGAGTTTGAGACTTGCTTAAGCGAGAGTGAGACCCCGACTCCTAAAAAAAAAAAAAAAAAAAAAAAAGGAAAAACCCAGCTGGGTGCGGTGGTGAGCACCTGTAATCCCAGTGGCTTCCAGAGGCTGAGGCAGCGGAGTCTGAGGTTGCAATGAGCTATGACGCCAATGCACTCTGCTCAGGGCATAGGGTGGGACTCTGTCTCAAAAAAAAAAAAAAAAACCTGAGGCAAGTGGATTGCTAGAGACCAAGATTTGGAGGTTGCTGGGAGCTATGACACCATGGCACTCTACCAAAAAAAAAAAAAATTCTTTTTATTAAGTAGTTAAGTTCAAACCACATAGTATTAATAGTCTTCTGAGAGACACTTGTGTTTCTCTCAACAATTAAAAATATCCTCTTTTACCCCTGTGAGCTTATTGTGACATTGTTTTCTATTTTGTTAGAGATGGGGTCTTGCTATGTTGCCCAGGCTAGACTTGAACTCCTGGGTTTAAGTGATCCTCCCTCCTCAGTCCCCTATGGTCATATAGCTAGGACTATAGGTGTATACCACCATGCCTGGCTTGTGCCATTTTAAGAGCCTTTCCACAAATCTGCATTGTTTGTGTGCAGTGTTTGGACAACTGATTGGTAGAGATGAATTAAATTTTGCAATAGTGGTAGAGACAGGTCAGTTAGGAGACAAATGTGAACAGGCACAATGAATTGAGTCCTGAACTAGGAGATGATGTCAAGGAAATCCTGAACTGAGTTAGAAGACGGATCATACCTGACAACAAAATGGAATAGAACAAAGGAGGAGTCAGAGATGTTTGCAGCTCTGAGCCCGAGTGAGCGGAAGAAGACAAGCTGACAGCGGCTAAGCCAGAGGCAACAACAGGAATGAGGACACTGGAAAGGGAAGGTGTTTTAGCCGAAAAACAAAGGGAAGAAAGTCAGAGTAGATTTTAGATTTGAAGTCAGGAACAAGCACATCATCACACAAATGGAAGGAACTGAACTTTGCCAACAACTGGAGTGAGTCTGGAAGTAGATTTTTTTCCCCAGAATCTCCAAGTGACAACTCAGTTTGACTGACACCTTGATTTCAACCATGTGAACCAACAGTGAACCAACAGAGAACCAAGTTGCATTGTGCTGGACTTCTGATCTACAGAGATATGAGCTAGTTAAGTGCTGTTGTTTCAAGCTACTAAGTTTCTGTTAATTTGTTACAAAGCAAAAGAAACAAATATAAGGCTGTATCAAGAAGTACATGAGGCAAAGACTGCTGTGTAGGGAACTGACCCCTAGGAGAAGGCTCCATTGGAGGTGAAAAAAGAGGCCAGGTACAGTGGCTCACACCTGCAATCCCAGTGTTTTGGGAGGCTGAGAATCACTTGAAGCCAGGAGTTCAAGACCAGCCTGAGCAACATAGTGAGTCTCTGTCTCTACAGAAAAAGGAGGGGAGCCAGCAAAGACAACATGTGAAGGGAGCAGAGAAATGTACAATCCTACAGTAGCAGCACTGAAGTCAAAGCCAAATAAGAGCGGGAATGTTGAACGCTGTAAGGAGCTCACTGTGGAAAAGTCCAAGAAAAGGCTGTTGGTCCCAGAGCCAGGCCTGCAGCAAACCTTCCAGTATGCTCTTTCAGCCCATGATAGGGTATAAGGAGTCCTGGGGGGAGGGGAGCGTGGAATCAGCAACAGCTTAAGCTGCTCCCTTGGCTCTAGGCAGGCAGCATGAACAGTCGCCTGGACTTCTCCCAGAGAACTGTCCAATGTGGGCCTAGCCTTGGAGCCATGCTGCCCACTGAGCATCTTCTGCTCTCCACCCCAGCACTGGGGCACTGCCACCACTCCAATTAAGATGTGGCACACAAGCCTGTGTAGCCCGACCAAGAACAGCAGCCCATGATCATAGAACATGAGGGAGAATGGAAGGAGGAAATATAGAGGAAGCATGTTTCTATCAAGGTGCCTCTGAAGAATCAATTCTGAGCTAGATCATAGAATCAGAGTTCAGTAAGTGAAGGACTTGGAAAAAAGGAATCTAAAGACTGAAGAGTGGCTCAGTAAATCAAAGAAGAGGTCAAAATGAAGAGTTGTCAGGCTTACAGAAAAATGGCCAGCCCAGATAATGAGATCAAAATCAGATGCTCGCAGAAAGCAGATGCCAATAGGAGGTCAGAATAGAACAGTACTGGAAGAATGGAGTTACTGGTTCTTTTGTTGTGAAATACAAAGAAAAGTTCTTAAAACTTAACACAGTTCTATGTGCGCGCACAAACACACTCTTTCACACGGTTTCCTAGTAAGGAAATAGCAGAAGAAAATAATACACAAGACAAAAACTTACGTAGCCCTGTAAGTAATGAAAGGGGAAAAGACGCTAGCTCCCATGAGGCACTGTGGGGAACATACACATGTGTCACGAGGAGGTGACAGAGGTGGCACCTCACCCTGGAATCCCACTCATTGAGTGTCTTGATGTTGATAAAGGACACTTCCCCATTGGCTCCAGTCATGACACCATCATGCTCACAGCGAACAATAAGGTCAATATCGTCCCCCAGCTTCCACCTGCGATACCTGCCGTGAAGGAGAAACTCATTTGGTCACCCAAGACCCCAGAGAGTAGGGCCCGTGCTCCCATCTGGCCACAGCATCCCCCAGAGAGTCAACGTACCGGTATGCAACAGATGCAATCTCATTCTTATCCATGTCGTCTTCCACAAATGGGTTTGGGTTGGGAAAATTATATCTTTCCTTCCCCTGCAAAAATGACAAGGGTGTCACTAACTCTGCAACCAAGGCCAATTAGTTGGACTGTGCCCAGTTACTGCCCTGGCCAGGTTCCTGGGGGGGCCTCTGGGCTCCTGCTTTTTTTTTTTTTTTTTGACAGTTTTTGGCTGGTGGCTGGGTTTGAACCTGCCTCCTCCAGCATATGGGGCCCTTATGTTATGCCTACTCCCCCTACACCTTAGCACCCGGTGAACCACGCCCTTTCCAAGCTGTTTTCCAGCACAGTGCATGTCCCCATTTGACATAACAAATTTATTTAGTGTTCATTGTCTTTCTTCCTCCACTATAACAAAGCTCTAAGGCAGGAATGTTTTCTCTGCTGCTATAAAGCATCTAAACAGCTTATCTGTAAGCAATAGTGTACTCGATAAATAACCAAAGGCATCGCCCCAGCATGTCTGTGTGAAACACTGTTAATATAGCAGAACCTCAACAGTTGACCACCTCCCTGGATTAACCACCTTTTAAGTGGACCTAATTTTCACAGATCAGACATGCACCTCACGTACGTATCAGCATAGTAGGCCTAGTTTCTTATGTTGACCCATTTGTCACAGTCCCTTAGGTGGTCAACTTACAGAGATTCTACTGTATTCTGAATTTACAGAGAAGAAAACACCCAAGAAGCTATTAGGTGGCAGATCCATTGTTCGAAGGCAGGAAATCTGACCCCAAAGTCCAGCTTGTAACCCCTCTGCTGTAAGCATGCCCGGCACCCCTCCTATTCAATCTTATACCCCAGAGCCTGGCACAAAGCAGGCAATCATAGTAGTTGACTAAATAGAAATTTCCTCACCATTCTCAGGCACTGCTGGGAGAAATTGTGGTTGATGTAGGTTGCTTCCATGGCCAGATTGCGAGGTGAATTGAAGGAATTACCTTCATCTTGAGGGGGCTCATTGGCTGTCTCACTCACTGTCAGGAGGTCTGCAAAGTGGTGGGTCACCAACCCATGCAACAAAGAGTCACTTACAACATGCTCAGCACTGTGGAGAGACATGGAGATCCCAGCGACAAAGGCCTTTCCTTCAAGGAACTGTCATCTCCTAATGTGGGTCTCCCAAATGGGGGACATACTGGGGGGAGCCAGGCGAGTGGGGGATCCTCCAATCCTCCTGGATAACTTTAGATACTGGCCAACATTACATTCAATCACATGGTAAGAAAGCTGTCCCTTTTCAATCTTTTTGGATTCCTGAAGAGAATGATTTTGTTAGCTTTTTAAAGACCCCAAGCTTCAGATTCAGAGTATAATCATATTGTTTTGTTTCCACTGCTGTTATTTTTTGAGTAATCTGTTTTTGTAAAAACATGGAACGCTTCATGAATTTGTGTGTCATCCTTGTGCAGGGGCCAGGCTAACCTTCTCTGTATCGTTCCAATTTTATGTGCTGCTGAAGTGAGCACTCAATAATCTGGTTTTTACTTATGGTGCGTATAGACATATGTACGTGTCTATACATGGACACGCATTTTTGCCTTTATAAATAAACTGAAGCAAACAAGGGGTGGCATCAATTTAAGAGAAAACATTAGGAAAACACTGAGGATGGCACAAGTGATGGCAGAGGTCAGGAAAGTGCTATTCAAATGAGTAACTGCTGGAAGGATGATACCAGAGTGCTGTGAGGAGGCACTGCAGTGACAGTCCCTTCCCAGTATCTCTGAGGAGACTGGGAGAGATTCAGACATTGCTGTCAGCGCCCTTGGGGAAGACAGACCATTTTCTACCTACTCCCTAGTACCAAGGAATGATTCTGAACCAACTAAAGTCTGCATCACCCTTAAGTTATTCCCCAGATGGGCTTCTTACCAAAGTCTGAGTTATCCCTCTTATCAAAGAAGAGCTTGGACCCAACTCTCTGGACGACAATATCCCAGGAATACACGGAGCGGGTACAGCTCATCAGTGTGGCCAGGATGGCATCGGTGGCAAACACATTCCCCTGAGTTTTTGCCAGCTGCAAAGAGGATGAAAGAGACAGATCTGAGGACACTCTTAGGTCTGACTGCCCATTCACATGGATGGGAAAGAACTTCTTTCTTTGCCACCTAAATCCTAAAGAATCAGCAGGTCTCTCGCACACCTATGCCTCACTTAATTGCCCACGAAGGTTATGGCAGACCAGCCAGCACGCCTCTGTGGGCAGAGCCACTGCCTTGGCTACTGTGGAACCAAGGCCCACTGAGCAATTGCGGGAATCCAGCCAAGCTCCACGATGCTTCCATCCTTGCCCCAATGGCATGCACTACGTACACTGACCTTCTTTTGTAGGTGAGAAAGCTAAGGCTCCAGAGAGACAAAGCTAGGAGGCACAGCAGAGCTGGGATTTGAGCCCAGTCTACTTAGCACTAGTACCTCTGGTCTACAAAGTGTCTTTATTTTCATCTAACTGTATTTCTGATCCCCAAGAGTCTTAGCTGAAGGCCTCACAATACATTGGTATTCCCAAGAACAGCTGTCTATGAGGCCTCAACTATAGAAGCTGGCAGCATTTCTAACGGGTGGGAAAGGGGCAGATGGGGGCACATACCTTCCGGATGACAGGGTCGTCTGTGGTGGTGACAGTGTGGAAGATGCGCTTGATGCTCCGCAGCGGCTTCTCGCTCCTCGTGGTGATGCGGTCAAAGGCTTTATCGTAGTATTCTAGGGCCCCACAACACTCGCTGAGGGGAAAGCAGGCAAGGCACACAAAATAAAGGAGCTGGCGACCTTTGTAAAAGGTACAGTTTCAGAAGTCTTATAACCTCTTTGCTTTAAAGACAGGGAGACTGAGGCCAAGAGAGGAGAGGACCAGCTATAGAGGCATCCAGGTGGCGGACTTCTGGTGCTCTGGTGCCCCACTAAATCAGTCCCATCTACTTGCCCTTTGAGATAAGGAGCTCTTGAAATGTTAGGGGAAGCAAAGATTCTTCTGAAGGACTATTTCTCTTTGGCCCAAAGAGCTTTATAACTTAATCTTACTGCTCTTTTGTTCAGGATGCCAGGAAGCTAGAAGAAATCTGGAGTTTTAACATCAGCAAACTTCTTTATCCTTTCTTTTCTCTTTCGGCCAAAATAGCTATATAACTTAATTTTATTTGTCCTGTGCTTAGGCTGCCAGGAAGTTAAAAGAAATTTGTAGTTTTATATCAGTAGACTTCTTTCTCCTGGCCTTGATTTTTATTTATTTATTTATTTTTATGACAGAGCCTCAAGCTGTTGCCCTGGGTAGACTGCTGTGGCATCACAGCTCACAGCAACCTCCAACTCCTGGGCTCAAGCGATTCTCTTGCCTCAGCCTCCCAAGTAACAGGCCCCTGCTACAACACCTGGCTATTTTTTGGTTTTAGTTGTCACTGTTGTTTGGCAGGCCTGAGCTGGATTTGAACCCACCAGCTCTGGTGTATGTGGCTGGTGCCTTGGCCACTTGAGCTACAGGCACTGAGCCTGGTCTTGATTTAAAAAAAAAAAAAAAAAAACTATTAATTTTACACAATGTCTTTTGGTAAGTGGCTTCAAAGGCTTTTTTAAATACCAAGAAGACATCCACCACCAGCTGTTCCACACAAAAGAGCATGGTGGAAAGCAGCAAAAGATGGCACGTACATGTCCTGCGGCTCTGACACTTCCAGATAACGCATCTTCATCAACTGAGGAAAATCCATTTCTTCTTTCACTTCCCAGTCACTACGAACTTCAACTGAAGAGTCTCGAGGCTTCTGTGATGGAAAATCATTGGAGGAAAAAACTTAAAGCCCATGTAAAACATAAGCAAAAGACAGCTTAACAATACGAAGGGCTTTTAGTAAAGATATACAGTGCTGGCTGTTTTATCAGACAGAGTCCCTGACTCCTCAGAGTCCGATCCAGAAGCCCATGAGGATCGGGAGTTCAGAAACAAATGGGGATCCACTCCCAGGTACTGATGTCACCTGGACAACATGAGGCAGCTCCCTCATATTTCTCTCAGGGTATTAGCTAGTCTGGATAAAGCAAGTGTCATACTGAGCAAAATGTAACTTCTACAACTGAAACTTTACTTTTGCTTACATGTGACTACTGTTCTCAGAACACCTACATAAACCCCTGCACGTGAATGTGCTCCGCAGCATTATTCATTATAGCCCAAGGTGTGAACAACCCAAATGTCCATTGATAGGTGATCAGCTAAACAAAATGTGGTCTGCCCATAGAAAGGAATATTATCTGGCAATTAAAATGAACATAGTGGGGTTGACTCTTGAACAAAATGGGTTTGAACTCCTCAGATCCACTCACATGTATTTTTCCCCCTATCCAAACACGAATGGAGAATACAGTATTTGGGGGATGTAATACCCAAGTATACGGAGGGCCAATTTTTTGAAGTCTGTCCCAAAGATCACATATTGTACAATTCCATGTTAGGTGCAATGTCCAGAACAAAAAAATCCATATAGGCAGAGACTAGGTTAGTGGTTGCCCAGAGTTGGGGCAAATATGGATGTTCTATGGTTTGGGTTTATCCCCTAGAGTTCACACTGAAATCTGATTCCATGGTGTTGTTATTGGGAAGTGGGATCTTTAAGAAGTGATCGGGTGATTAAGAGGGATTAACACCTTTCTTGAGACTGGGTTAGGTACCAAGAGAATTTAGCCCTCTCCCACTTCTGCTTTTCTGCCATGCTTTGAAGCAGCACCAGACATGGTAGTCTGATCTTGGACTTCCTAGCCTCCAGAACAGTGAAAAACTTTCCTTCATAATTTATGCAGTTCAGGTATTTTGTCATAGTAACAGAAAATAGGCTAAGACAAGGTGACTGTTAAGACTTATAAGATCTCTTTCTCCTTAATCTTTTTTAGGGGACAGAGTCTCACTCTGATGCTCAGTCTAGACTGTAGTGGCATCATCACAGCTCATTGCAACCTCAAACTCCTGGGCTCAAGTAATGTTTAGCCTCCTGAGCTGCTGGGAATATAAGAATGTGCCACCAGATCTAGCTGATTTTTCTATTTTTTCTCACTTTAGCTCAGGCTGATTCCAAACTCCTGACCTCAAGCAATGCTCCTGCCTTAGCCTCCTTGAGTGCTAGGATTACAGGTGTGAACCATCAGGCATGTTCCAGAGTCTCTTTTTAGGGTGAAAATGGTCTGCAATTAACTGTAGTAATAGTTGTATACTAAAACCCACTAACATGTATGATATGAGAATATATCTCTTAATAAAGACAAACAAACAAACAGAAAACACCAATCTAAATTTCCAGACAGAATTCTGGTATAAATACTCTACCTGTGATTTTTGATCCCATTTTTGTCTAACCCCAAATTGCTTCTGGAATTTTTTCTGCAGTCGTATGCGTTCTCTGAAAAGACAGAAACATTTCGATCTCAGTGCAGATCTTTTAGTGGCTTCTTCAAAAGGGAGAGGCTGCCACTCTCTTTAGCTAAACCTCAACATTGTCACTAACTTCTCTGAACTATGGAAGACAGGGAATTAAGTATGGAAAAGAATAGGGCTAAAGGGTACATACTGGAAATGCTACAACAGGCATACTACCCAACACCGACCACATATATTTTACTTCATCTATAACAACTATCCACTGGTAGTCCCAACCTAGGGTGTAATGGCTGCTGCACTGCACAACCAAGCCTGGGCAAGCTCCACAGTCTCCTCCTTCTATTCAGGGCTTGTCCACCACAAGGAGTTGTTTCCTGTCCATGCTGTCATGAACCAGCCCTGTGAGAACAAACTAAAAGGGGGCTTAAATGGTTTCACATTTTTTCCTTTTATAATGATGGGGAAGACAACTGTCTTGCTTTGGCTCTGTGGCTCTGGAGTATGGTCAGTTTGGGAAGGGTACTTGGTTCTGGCAGGACAGGAAACTTACCTCTCCTTCTGCTTAGCACTCTTAGGCAGGGCTTGGAGGTTGAACTGCAACATGTTCCGTCGATCTTTGTCTCTGCGAAGGGTCCGCTGGAATCAGGAAAAAACACCCATGTTAAAATCCTGGAGATCTGGCTTACAACAGGCAGGGGTAATGGGAAGTCTTTAGAGTAAGTTTAGGATGTAAAGTCCCAAGCTTCATGTTACTCTGTGCTTTTATTCTATAGAATCAACAGTTTAGGACAGTGATTTTCAACTGGTGTGCTGAGAAAAATTTTAAAGATTAAATTATTTTTGAAAGAAGTTTAAAGCACAGCAACATTCTTTGTTTTGATCAACATAAAATTTAAGTGTGCTGCAGAAGTTTGACTATACGTTCAAGTGTGCCGTGAGATAAAGTTGAAAAACACTAGCCTAGGGGTTTTTAGTGAGGGATATACTTGGAATTAGCTCAGAAGCTTAGACTTACATTCACACAACATATTTTTCATTGAAGTAGGTTTACTGTGTCTTATTAGGGTTGCTGAGTTTGCCTCTCTGTAATAATATGCAGCTTGACTGGACCATCTACTTAATAAAGTCTGCATGTGGCAATTAAGTGCGGCAACAGGTACAGATGCACCTTTTAATCTGGTACAAACAGCATTCTCACAATGGGTATGAGGTCCTAGCTACAGGTGAACGGCAATCTAAACTATTTAAAATACATCCCTGGACCAAGTATGAGTTTACTGTGGCTTATTTAGTCACTGAATGGTGACCCTGGCTTCATGGAAGACCTATGATAACATGCTGTCCTCTCTCATTAGTATTTATAAGGTAGCATTTTTAGCAGCAGGTGACGCCAAACAGTGATAGTCCCAAGATGGTCAGGTGGCTGGCTCTGGCCTACCTGTGCAAATCTCATCCGATTCCGCTGGTAGGCAGTCTTCTGTGTGCGTGCAGTATCCACCAGCTGAAAGCTAGTTTCATCCTCCTCATGGAAATAAGCATATTGACTTCCACCACCAAACTGAGAGGAGTACTTATCTGGGGGTAAAAGAGACAGTGTGTAATAACTACAACCTACCGACTTTCCATAAACACACAAGTCTAAAGCCTCGGTAGCTGAAGTGCAGTCTCAAGAACTACAGCACTGGCTGGGAGTCTGCTAGACAAACAGACTCACAGCCCCACCTTAGACCAACTGAACCAGAACTGGTCTTTTAACAAGATTCCCAGGTGATTCATACAAACATTCAAGTTTGAAAAGCTCTCATCTAAAGACTTTCTAAGCTGAGAAAAAAGGACTCAAGCTAACCCATTTCACTGGGACTTATTGTGTAAAAATCTCAGCTAAGATTTAATTTAATAGGAAAAGTAAATACAGGCACATGTTCCCTTATCTGATGCCTAAGGCAGACATGTCTAATGGATCGTAATACACTTTTTTACCAACCTCAGCCCCAGAAAACGCACTTCTCCAGGCAGCCACCTCTAATGATCTCAGCTGATACAGAAAAAGTTTTTTTTTTTTTTTTAGAGACAGAGTCTTACTTTGTCACCCTAGGTAGAATGCTATGGCGTCACAGCTCACAGCAACCTCTAGATCTTGAGCTTAGGTGATTTTCTTGCCTCAGCCTCCTGAGTAGCTGGGACTACAGGTGCCCGCCACAAGGCTCAGCCTTTTTTTGTTGTTGTTGCAGTTTGGCCAGGACTGGGTTTGAACCTGCCACCCTTGGTATATGGGGCTGGTGCCCGTTTTAAACCTGGACTCCACTGATTGGCTTTGGAGGGTTAGTATTAATAAATCCCAAGAAATGAAATACAAAACAGTAACGCTGCTCAACAGATTTTTAAAAGAATCTATGGCTCCCTCAAAAGTGGGGGAAAACTCCCATTATCATAAGCCATGTTGCCTTAATGAATGATCTAAGCTATTTTAAAATACACAGTTAGTGTCCAAAGTACAAATGACACTGCTAAAAGCTATGAATTATTGTTAACATTTCCTTCCCATTCTTGAAAGCTTTCAAATGGAGCTTACTAGAGAAAATAACAACTCTCCCCTGATTGGGGTAGTCAGTTGAACACTTACTTGTGTACCTCTTATCTTGGTATGTGGCTCCTGTCCAGTCTGCAACCTATAAGAAAAAGGGAAGATAAAGGGCCTACAGGTCAATCAGGTAAGTTTCCAGAAACCCCTGAAAGTGAGAGAACATTGTGTGGGAAATGGGAAAGTACCAGAACTGGCTCACAATGCCTTTGCAAGTGCACAGCTGTCCTATGACTACTCCCAGAGATTATAACCTTTCTCAGCTGGTACTGCTATAAGGAACATAGGAGTTAAGCTTTTTTTTTTTTATTTTTATTTTGGCTAGGGCTGGGTTTGAACCCACCACCTCCAGTATATGGGGCCAGCGCCCTACTCCTTTGAGCAACGGGCACTGCCCAGGAGTTAAGCTTTTGAAAGAATAAAATTAAAACAGGGACTTGTGGAGAGCAGCAGCCACAGGTGAAAAGAGCCAGACTCCCGCTGATAGGCAAGTACCTTTCCTAGTCGATCTCCTTTGCTGAACGGCTGGTAGGGCATATCCCGAAACTGCTCAGGAACGGCACAGGGACCCCAGCCTGAGGGATTGTCCTGGATCACAGGTGTCATGAACTTTGCCATCTTCTAAAACCTTCAAAATATAAATAATGTGAGCAGCACACGTGTGAAGAAAGGCCTCCAAGTACAAAAATCCTTCACAGGAGGCAAACAAAGACATAAACAATAAAATTCACAAAGCAACACACGAAATGAACCCTCAACTGTTGGAGCTATTACTAACTTACATTTTCTTGCAAATACTGTAAATATGTACTGAAAACTCAAGAAGACCACTAACAAACCTGATTTACTGTATTCCACTAATTCTTTGACATCCTTATTTTACTATAACATCTTTTGTTGTTTTTTGTTTTGTTTTTTTTTTTTTTGAGACAGACTCTCATTATGTCACCCTCGGTAGAATGCCGTGGTATCACAGTACACTGCAACCTCTAATTCTTGGGCTTAAGTGATTCCCTTGCCTCAGCCTCTCAAGTAGCTGGGACTACAGGTGCCTGCCACAACGCCTGGCTATTTTTTTTATTTTTGAGACAGAGTCTCACTATGTTGTCCTGGTTAGAGTACTGTAGCGTCACAGCTCACAGTAACCTCAAACTCTTGGGCTTAAGCGATTCTCCCGCCTTAGCCTCCCAAGTAGCTAGGACTACAGGGACCTGCCACAACACCTGGCTATTTTTTTGTTGCAGCTGTCATTGTTGTTTAGCAGGCCCGGGCCTGGTTTGAAGCAGTCTGCCTTGGTGTATGTGGCCGGAGGCCTAACCACTGAGTATGGGTGCCAAGCTGGAACACCATATTTTAATCGTAGTTTTTCTTTCTTAGTGTTATATAAAATAATGGTATTTTAAAAATTTGTTAATGTCTCACAAATTTGATAAAATGTCTTAACATTTTCTGAAGTGCAATTAAGTGTATTCTGGTTCTCAAAAACACTTTTGCCAAGGGATGTAACATTTAACTTTCCTAAGCTTCAGTCTTTTCATCTGTAAAAAAACTAGATCCTTGTTTTATGTCATAGGGTGACTGCGAAAGGCTTATTAGCTAATACACATGAAAATGCTTTGTCAAATGCCACACAATTACTATTCAGATTTGCAAAAATACATTTATCACATAGAGTGCTGAGGAAAAAAAGGATCTTTAAGTATATCCTGACATTTAACTTTGTTTTTCCAATTTTTTTTATCATCAATCCAAATACTGTGTGCCGAGAGCAAGTGGACTTAAACCAGGCAAAAGGACTGCCAGAAGGTGGAGGAGGCTCCCATAAGCTTTAGGCCCAAAGGGGCCGTATGTCAAATGCTCATAAATACTGCCAGGCACCGTTTTTAGTGCTTACCATGCATCAATTCATTAATTCCTCCCAGTGATTCGTGAGGCAGGACCCAGCATTAACACCACTTCTCAGATAAGGAAACCGAGGCACAGAAGAATGAAGAAATTGCCCAAAGTTCCAACACTAGTTAATGAAAAATCTGAACCCAGGCAGTCTGGCTTCAGAGACCATACTCTGTGTTAATCTTATAGCTCCTTTCAGAGGAATCAAAACCCAGAAGCTTTATAGCAGATAGCTGTCAGACACTTCCTATCAAAAAACCTATGCACTTATCATCCATTGTGAGTCCCTGAAAATGCTCAGAAGGTGAGTTCTGAGCATTGTACAGATATTTCCTGGAGGGTGGAAAGCAATGAAAGAGCACAGGCACGTTAAACTTATAAACTCTCCTCACTGCCCCAGGAAGGTGAGACTCAGGCATCCTATAGAGATGACATTTGGATGAGAGAAACCTGGAGCTTCATCCTCCAAATCTGAACTTAAGCAATGCTGTGGTAAGAGGACAAAAGAAAAGGGGTGGTGGTCTTGATATGAAGTCACATTAAATAAATACATTGTTGATCTGCAAGCAGTATGCTAGCTACTTTAACATCACTAACTCCCCTCATGCCCCCATTTTATAGGTAAAACACTCTGAAGCTCAGCCAAACTGTTGAGCTCATCATTTCAAAATAAATTTGATTTCCAAGGTTGTCTCCCCTAAGTCTGGCTTTCTTTCCATTATGTTATAACTGGGCAGCAGCCTGGCAAGATCTGGGATTTGAGATCATATCTCAACAACATAACAACTATGTCTTGAAACACAAGACATTTTTAAAACACATGTTTTAAAAATCTGGTTCTGTCAGAAACTCAGAAAGGAACAGGCCCAACACTTGACATCCATTATCTCTCTGGGGAATCACGGGGTGGGAGGAAGTCCCTTGGCCTCTGAGACATATAAAAACAGGTGAGCAAGATGGAACTAGTCGGGGCTTGGAGCCTGTGGCTCAAGTGGCTAAGGCGCCAGCCACATACACCTAAAGTGGCAGGTTCGAATCCAGCCCGGGCCGCCAAACAACGATGGCTGCAACCAAAAAATATGGCTGTGGCGGGCGCCCCAGCTACTTGGGAGGCGGAGGCAGGAGACTCGCTTGAGCCCAGGAGTTGGAGGTTGCTATGAGCTGTGATGCCACGCACTCTACCCAGGGGGATAGCTTGAGGCTCTGTCTCCTAAAAAAAAAAAAAAAAAAAAAAGGAACTAGTCGGAGAACCTGAGCTTCTCTCAGCTAAAATGATGTGACAGCTGTATTGGCCACAGGAGAATCGAGAGGCACCAACAAGGTAGTCAGAGGGTGGCTGACTCTGGCTGACAGGCCACGGTACTGCACAGATTACACCAATACACGGGAGGGTGTGTACTCCTGTCTTGGCTTTACATTTTACAGAAAAGCACAGCTTTGGATTTTGAATTTCTCAGAGCAGAGGCCAAACACCAAACACTCAGCTTGGTACCCTTGATACTCCACTCAGAAACTGAGAAAATCTTCGGCCACTTTAGAAATTGTCCCAGCTAAGTTGTAGGACATCTGTGTTAAGCTGGTTAAGATAATTATGACCCAGCTGGTTTAAGTAACATAACCAAATTCGTCCAGTCCGTAGCCCCTGAGGTGTCTAGGGCCAGGGACCTCACTCACAACGCCATGCTTCACATCCCTCAGTGTGCCGGGCCTTGGGCCCCAGAAGGCGGATTTCTGTTCCGCCCGGCGGAGGGGCTGCGACGGCAGAGGAGGACGTAAGAGAAGTCTCTTCCGGGAGGCCCCCGAAGACCCGGCCTAGTCCAAATCGCCGTCAGAGGTCCGTAGGACTCTACGAAACACCCCGCTCACCTACAACGGCCTTGACCGGCCGGGATGGCAAGAGATGTTCGGAGCCGGAGACCACGTTACCAGATGCACTCCATAAGCCGGGGAAGGAGAGAACATGCGCGCGCAGGAGGTGGCGCCGTAAACACGCCCGGCGCTGTCGTAAACCACTCCAGTTTCCCCGGGTTCGGCGGAAGAGTGCACGAGTCGTAAAGCGAAGGTGCACCCGGAAATCCGTCACTACTCTTCGCAAGCTGTCCTGGTTAGTCTCCAAGTGGCTAAGATGTGGGAGGGGTGATTATAGTTACGTCAGGCGGCAAGCGGAGAGGGCATTCATTATTGAAACGTGGCGGCTGTGCAATGGAAGCTGGAGGAGGGGAGTGGCTGGCCTCCCTCTGTCTCCCACAATGCCTCACGGCTCGCCCCAGCCCCTCTGTATCCCACAATGACCCGCGCCCGCTTTAACCAATCACCTTGTTTGGGTCTCAGAGCAAGGGCGGGCAGTTCAGGTGTCTTAGGCTGGGGCAGTTCTAACTCCCTCCTCTTTAATAGTTGTGCAAATAGGCTCAGAGGTATAAAATGGTCTGCGTAGTTCAGACTGCTAGTTTACAGGGTTCAAACCGTGCTTCCACAGTTGCCAAACTTGACTGTATGACGACTTCTGGAGCGCAATTTAAAAAAGCATTTTTCAGGTCCGTGGATTGTACAAGTGTGTCTATGCGGGAGCCCAGGAACCCACATTTTAATTAGCAACTGTGATTCTGAAATGGCGACTCAGGAACCACTTTCCTACAGTGGACAGCAGTTTTGTTCCCTCAGCAACTCAGCATCCAGAGTTCCTCCTGGAGTTTTTCTTGGGGGAGTTTTAGAACACTTAAAGGGAATCTAAGGACATAATTTTGTTCAAACCTCAGATCCTGTCTCCCTGGCCTCCTAGGTTTTCTTATCAGTCTTCTAGCCTGTCTCCTTTATTGGAAAATATATATATTATTAGACATAAATCTGATGTATAGTCTCTGACACTTTTTGGCTATGTGTGGCCTTTGCATTCCTACGCTTCAATTTCCCTATCTGTAAATTGGAGATGATAAAGGATATAAATGTATGTGAAAGAAATTAGTAATTCAACTTATCAGTTGAGTGAACTTGGGTAGGTTATTCGACCTGTCTTACCTGTAAAATGAGAATGTTAATAACAGCACCTATTTCCACACATTCTCTCCCAATCTCCTTATCTTCCAGTTTTACTAATTTTTGTTAAGGGAACCTGGTAAGTGGTAGTCAGTGCAAAACACTATAGTCACCATTGGTATTTCCTTTTCCCACCATATTCAATTCACTAAGTCCTCTTATTCTACTTTGAAAATACATCTTGAGGCTGGCCAGTTCAAACCCGGCCGGGGCCAGCAACAATACGACAATGACAACTGCAACAACAACAACAACAAATAGCTGGGTTTGTGGTGGGTGCCTGTGGTCCCAGCTACTTGGGAGGCTGAGGTAAGAGAATCACTTAAGCCCAAGAGTTGGAGGTTGCTGTGACACCACAGCACTCTACCCAAGGTGACAGCTTGAGATTCTGTCTCAAAAAAAAAATCTTGAATGCCACCACTTTTTATCTCTTCACCTCATGCTTGGATCCAAACTCACTCCTCTAGGGTTTCTTGACATGATGGCCAAGGAATGTGTTCACAACCTTCTAGCAGCTTCTTGTTATGTGTTTAGAGGAATATGAAAGTATCTTCCTGTGGCCTGTCTGATCCTTCAATTTCATATCCTGCCACTCCCTGCTCATTTTGATCTAGCCACCATGGTCTTTTTTGTGCTTTAATTACACCAAGTTAGTTTCCTTCCTAGCAGAGTTTCTATACTTGCTATTCTTCCTCTAGATTTACAGGTGGTCAGCTTGGTCTCATCATCTGTGTCTCTGCTCAAAAGTTAACTCCAGGTCAGGTGTGGTGGCTCACACCTGTAATCCTAGTACTCTGGGAGGTCAATGTGGGAGGATTGCTTGAGCTCAGTAGTTTGAGACCAGGCTGAGCAAAAAGGACATCCTATTGCTCCGAAAAATAGAAAAGTTAGCTGGGCATGGTGGCAGGTGCCTGTAGTCCCAGCTACTTGGGAGGCTGAGGCAGGAGGATAGCTTGAGTCGAGGAGTTTGAGGTTGCAATGAGCTATGAGGATGCCTTTGCACTTTATCTAGGTGACAGAGTGAGATTCTGTCTCCCCCCAAAAAAGTTACTCCTCCTGGAGGTCTTTTTTCAACCATCACTCTGAAAATACCTGTTTCTCTGCCTCTCCTCGCCCTCTTCCCTGCCTGGCTTTCTTCACAGTTTTCATTGATTTCTCAGATATTGTTTTGTTTGTTTGTTTAAACTCTATATCTCCCTTTAGAGAGAGAGAGAGAGAGAGAGAGAGTGTGTGTGTGTGTTTGTATAAACTTTATCTCTCTCCCTTTAGAGTGTGTGTGTGTTTGTTTAAACTCTATCTCTCCCTTTAGAGTGTGAACTCCATGGAGTTAGTGGCTTTGTATCACCTAGAACAGTGCTTGGTCATATTTGTTGAATGGATACACGGGAGTTCTGTTGGAAGGAAATGAGAAAATAGGTTTAGCTCATTCTCCTGGGCACATAAATAAACATACAATAAGTGCTAGCATAAATAAGGTCAATAGTAAATTTAATGTGTTCTAAAATATAAGGGAGATGGATTTTTGCTGAATTGCTTGTCTTTTTTTTTTTTTAAATTTTATTTTGCTGTGGGCCCACAGGCCATCTGCTGCAGCCTCTCTCTTGTGTCAGAGTTTAATCATCTTTCCCATATTTTGGCCCAGATGTCCCTGCCCACCCCAGATGGAGAAGGATTTGGAGTGTCCTCTTTCATTGTCAGTAGTGGGTCCCTGGGCTTGGGTGGGAGATTGTGCCCCGGTCCCCTCCTCCCCAGTGACACTCCCCAACCCCCACTGTCTCTTTTTCTGCCTGTCCCATTGCCTGTTCTCCACACGGCAGCTGGCGTGACCTTCCTTTACGTGAAACCAAAGCCTGCCTAACCACCCCTCCCCCGACCTCACAACCCTCAGTGGCTTACCTCCGTGCTGAGGATGAAATCCTATGGCCTGCAAAGCTCTAAATGCCAACTTCCCACCAGCAGCCTCCTTTTTCTGGATCACATCCAGACTCATTCCTGCCCCAAGACCCTCCCATGCAGTGCCTCGACTGCATCTCCCTAGATCTACACGAGCCTGTGTCCTTGTCAAGCAGGTTTCTGAGTAGCCTCACCTTGCCCTCGTTCACTCTCTTGCCCACTTAGATCCAGCTTGCCACGTGCTGGGTATTATTCCAACGACTGTAATTAACTCATTTAATTCTCACTTTAGCCCCATGAGGTAGGGCCTGTTATTCTCCCAGTTTTACAGATGAAGATACGGAGATACAGAGACATGCTCTAAGTGCAACAGTGTAGAGGTAACCCGGGGTTTCGAGCCCAGGGGGCGGCGTGGCTCCTGAATCTTCTGCATATTCCATTAGCATTTTGTTGGGTTCCTAACATTCACTCCTATTGAAAATTATATTGTTTACTTACTACTTGTCTCCTCGTGAAAGGCGGGATCTTACCTGTCTGCTTCATGCTTATATTCTCAGCACCTGGAATGGTGCTTATCAACAGCTTGTGCTCAGAAAATGTTTGTTGGTGCCTGAGTGACCTCAGGACAGGCCCCTTCTCTGTGTATCCATGACACTTGGCAGAGCCCTCTATCGCTTTTATCACACTCCTTCCCTGTTACCACTGTCCCCTACGTCCCCTACCCCAAACTCTGGGTTCCTCTAGCATGTGGATGTACTATTTCTGGGAAAATTATCGTGGCTTAGCACAGTGTCTGGCACACAGAGGATGCCCAAGAAATGCTTAGTACATACATCCAGGGCCTTCAGACTCTGCTTTTAGAAATGTGAAAACCAATCAACCATGGCTTGGTGCCTGTAGCAGTGGTTATGGCGCCAGCCACATACACGGAGGTTGGTGGGTTCAAATCCTGCCGGGGCGGCTAAACAACGATGACTACTGCAACAACAACAAAAAAATAGCTGGGCGTTGTGGTGGGTGCCTGTAGTTTCAGCTACTTGGGAGGCTGAGGCAAGAGAATCACTTAAGCCCAAGAGTTTGAGATTGCTGTGAGCTGTGATGCCATGGTATTTTACTGAGGGCAACAGCGAGACTGTCTCAAAAAAAAACCAAACAAACCAGAAACAAAAACAAAACCAGCTAACCAACAAACACCTTATAAACCTCCCTAACTTAACATTCTTGCTGGGAAAGTGTAGGTTTGGGGAAAGGTACCCTTTTCTCTAAAGGAGCTCGCACAGCCTCTTTGTGGTTTGGAGAGGCACGAACACTGTCCTCTGGCAACCGAATAACTTCTTCCTGCTAATAACGACTAACGCTAGCATAGCAGTTTATAAATGAGAAAGTCCTGAATCTCATTTGTGCCTCAAGCCTGCAGTATTTAATACCAACTTTAAATAAAATGGTCTTGGTAAAATGAGGCTCAGAGAGGTGGAGTCGCTAACCCCAGGTCACACAGCTGGTGAGAGACAGAAATGGAATTTCATTTACTTACACATTTAACCAGCATCATGGAGCATCTTCTGTGGGCCTGGTAAAGAGAGACCCCGATGTGGAGGAGGCAGCAGGGAGCAAAACGGGTGAGGATCTTGCTCCTAAGGAGGGTGCTTTGGGGGGGGGTGGTGGTTGGAAAACGGGTAAGGACATAGAGATGGGAGAAGCAGGTGAAGAGGCTGCTGCAGGGATGTGTAATAGAGAATGATTTGGGGTACAGTGCTTTGGGGATGGGAATTCAAGGGGCAAACATTTGATGGCTAACTTGACGGATGTGAGGTTATTTATGGACTAATTCTACTTAGGGGAAATATTCATAGATTTATTGCAGAAAAAATTAAAGAGTTGATGGAATACCACCCCTGAGCTGTCTGAGGAGATCTAATACACAGTGGACCTCCTGTAAAACCTTTCGACATCCAAAGACTTCTAAGTTGTGGAGCATATTGAGCTGTAAAGGTTCCAGGTGTGGAATTGTGGACCTGTAGCAGACTTTTCTGTCTCAGTGGAGCAGAGAGCATTACCCCCATCTTACAGATGAGAAAGACTGAGGGTGAGGGACATGGTGCCTTGTCGCACTTTATTATCCTGTGGGGATGTGTGCTGGTAGGAAGGGAAGTTTTGGAGTCACCTTCCAAGAGCCTTGTCATCCCAGAAAATGTTTAAGTGAAAACCTTGAAAGATGAAAGCCCCAAAGAATGCTTCAAGGCCCCCGGAAGAAAAGGAGACTTGTTGTATGTTCTGATGGTCGGCGTTCAGAATTATTTTTTATTTCAGCTGGCTGTACACTCACTCATCACAGGACCAGTTCTCAGAATAGAGAGGTACCTGTTGAATCATCCACCCCACTTCCTGCCTTGTGTGGGCATCTCTCCAAGTGCTGAGCCATCCGCTTCTCCGCTGTAGCCTGAGATATATCAGGATTTGCAGCCCTAGTGACAGGAGACAAAATAGATTCCCATTTCCTTTGGAGCCATTTAGCTAGTTTAGAGAGTGTTTGACTGTTTCAATGGGATGAGCAATAGCCATGCCTCTCCTTGGCTCCTTCTCTCCGCCCCATATGTTTTCTTCTGTTGGAGGCTGGGATTTGGTGTCCTGGAGCCAGAGGTGAACCCGGATTTGGGCTTGATCTGGCTGTGCTGTTGTGGGCTACTCGGTGCCCCTCTCAGAGCCTTAGGCCTGTGTTCTGAAGCAGAGCAGTTTCCCATCTGTATTGATACCACATGCCCTGGTTCCCCCCTGTCCTGGCAGGTGCCAGGAAAGCCGGGTGTCTGCAGGGTGATCAATATTTAAGTGGTTAGGTCTCAGGCTGGGCATCATGGCTCATGTCTGTAATCCTAGCCCTCTGGCAGGCAGAGGAGAGCGGATTGCTTGTCAGGAGTTAAAGACCAGCCTGAACAAGACTGAGACTCTGTCTCTACTGTAAAGATCTAGCCAGGCATAGTGGTGGGCACCTGTAATCCCAGCTCAGGAAGCTGAGGCAGGAGGATTGCTTGAGCCTAGGAGTTTGATGTTGCTGTGAGCTATGTCACCAGGACACTCTAAGCCTAGGGCAAGAGTGAGACTCTGTCTTAAAGAAAGAGGAGGTGGTGGTCTCATGAGTCAGTGTGACATCACCACAATGCAAGCAGATATCTGTGGAGTCAGACTGGCTGAGTTTGAATCCCGGGTTTACCAGTAGCTTTGTGACCTTGGGCAAGTTGTGTGACCATCTGAACCTTGGCTTCCTCATCTGTAAAACAGATGGAATTACACGTGTAGTACATACTACTTAGGGAAGTAGTTAGAATTAGGTCAGGTGGTGGCTCGGTGCCTGTAGCTCAGCAGCTAGGGTGCCAGCCACATACACTGGAGCTGGCAGGTTCGAATCTAGCCCAGGCCTGCCAAACAGCAATGACAACTACAACCAAAAAATAGCTGGATGTTGTGGTAGGTGCCTGCAGTCCCAGCTCCTTGAGAGGCTGAGGCAAGAGAATCACTTAAGCCCAAGAGTTTGAGGTTGCTGTGAGCTGTGATGCCACAGCACTCTATCCAGAGCGACATAGTGAGACTCTGTCTCCAAAAAAAAAAAAAAAAGAATTAGGTCAGGTGATGTACGTAATGTGCTTAAGGTAGTGCCCAGAATGCGGTAGACCCGTAATCCATGTCAACTGAGTTAATATAGTTATCAGAAACTTGGGAGGCAGGAGGCTTTGATTGTGGCAAGATCTTGAGACATTTCAAGAGCAATCTCTGGTTGCCGTGAGGATCCAGGTCTGGGGTTGATCAGTCAGCATTCAGAGAGGAGCTCAGTCATGCTCCTAAGTAGCTCAAAGTCAAGTGGGGAAAGCAGACGTGGCTGATCCAGGGTCTGCAATATCTCTGAAGTACTTCATAAAATATATTTTGAACCTACATTTAAAAAGCAAAGTTCACATAAAAATCTTAATTTTTGGTTTCTCTTAGAGTCTACGAACACTGAGCTGGATGGATAAGGAGTAGGAACTGACAAGGAGCTGCTCCCTTGGCCGGGGCGCTCTACTTTGCCTCAGTCCTCACTGCTCCCTACTGCACTATCCCCAACTTTCTTCATGTTGACGTTCATGTACAGCCCTCTGGGAATTTGCAGGTAAACTACAATTCGGTGCTGTGGGTGAAATGAAAGCACAATGAGGGTAATTCCTCAGCCTTGGGGAGTGAGGAAAAGCTTCTCAAGGGAGGCGAGGTCACAGCTGCTTCTCTGTAGAACCTGCACATGCTGCTGAGCATCCTCATCTTTATGGCTCAAGTACATCAATAGGGGCCGTGAAGTCAGAGCTGGCAGGGAGTCTCTGCCATAAAGCAACTGGGGCTCAGTGCCTTGTCTGGGCTCATAAAGCCCAGCGGATGTCAGAAGGAGGGCTAGAACTGGGATTATCAGCCTGAAACAGTTCTGGGCACTTTGCTTCCCCTGTTTCTGGATTCCTCTGGAGTCAGAAACGTTTGTACTCTGGAGTCTTAGACGTGAGTCCCCTCTCTGACACTTAGTTGCAGAGTGATCTTGGAGAAGTCACTTCATCTATTTGAATGCCAGTTTTCTCATCTATCAGCTGAATGCCAATTTCTTCATCTGTAAGGTGGGGCTACGGGCCAAAGATTGAGAAAATGGACAAGGGACAACTCATTAGCTTGAGAGGACTCTGGACCTCTAGTCATGTGAGGGTCATTATGATCGTTGGCAGGTATCCATCTTCTCCCAACAGATTTTGGCACCATCTGTCCAACAGTGACCTTGAAAGGGCCCTGCTCCCCATTCTGCCTTTGCCAGTCCCTTGCGGGAGCACATGTGGCCTTTTGTCAGGCTTGGACCCTGGAAGGGAATATTTTGGAATTCTCTGACCTTGGGTGTGAGCAGGGCCCTGGATGCAGAGCCCAAAGTCTATCCTCTTCCGGAAGGCTCCAAAGTCAAAGGGGGTGCCGAGGTAGAGAAAGGAAGAAAGCATAATTTCATGGGCAAAAGAGGAGACATGGGCTCGGCGCCTGTGGCTCAATCGGCTAAGGCGCCAGCCACATACACCTAAGGTGGCGAGTTTGAATCCCCAGCCCGGGCCCGCCAAACAACAATGATGGCTGCAACCAAAAAATGGCCAGGCGTTGTGGTGGGCGCCTGTGGTCCCAGCTACTTGGGAGGTGGAGGCAGGAGACTCGCTTGAGCCCAGGAGTTGGAGGTTGCTATGAGCTGGGATGCCATGGCACTCTACCCAGGGGGATAGCTTGAGGTTCCATCTCCAAAAA
>CAUYQV010057255.1:0-11121 GCA_963574575.1 Galagoides demidoff | reverse complement strand
TGGTCCCAGCTACTTGGGAGGCGGAGGCAGGAGACTCGCTTGAGCCCAGGAGTTGGAGGTTGCTATGAGCTGTGATGCCATGGCACTCTACCCAGGGGGATAGCTTGAGGCTCTGTCTCAAAAAAAAAAAAAAAGAAATAGGATTCTTTTCATGCATCCCAGATCCATCCCCACGTGTGTATCCCGTGAGCATTTTTCTCTGTGTTTCACTAAAGGGTTTCACAAAGGGCCGAATCTCTGCCTTCTAGTTTTCCGCCATGTATTTTATTGGATTGTGTCCATGATTTTCGCCTTTCCCTCAGTTCTCCCATCTCTGACCTCTGAGTAAAATGGTCCTGGGAAAAAGACTTTCATTGGTTTTACGGTTTTAGACAGATTAAATCCTCCTTTTGGGAAAAGGATGTTTCTGATTTCTCTACTGTAAGGCCCCATGAAACAACTCCTGAGACTTCACTGCTACGGCTCTTGTATGTGTTTAAGTAACTTTATATAAGTAGGGGGGAATACTTTCTTCTCAAATTGAAGGAATTAAATGCCTTTTCTGTAATTATAAGGCATAACAGCAATGCTAAATGGCCTGAACAATTCATTGTTCAGATTGTCCTGTATGTTGGAGCACTTGGCCAGCTACGAGCAGGGCATCTGTCTTTTTTGCATACTCTGTCATTACTACTCCTTTAACACAGGGGGAGTGAGGTCCCATGAGGCAGCGGCAAGCAATAAAACTCTGAAGTCTCTGTTTTGGATCTGTGTATTAATAATTACCATTCGTTAAGTGCTTCTGAGATAGAAGTTTTTTCCTCTCTCCTACACCTGCGATTACTTGAAACCTCTGCTTTAGCAAATGTTATACAGACAGGGACACCTGCCGTAAATGACAACACTTTGGAATCTCTAAGCAGGTAGACGTGTCTATGATTACTGTTTGGCTGGTTAGAAGGGAGACTTGGTTCCTGAAATGGATCCCCTCGAGCAGCAGGAGGCCACCGCCCCTGTGATGTGAACATGCCCTTGCACACCGCAAGGCCCTGCCCGGCCAACCCTGGAACCACGAAGGGGGGCCGAGGTCTTCAGGCTGCCCTGTGAGCTGTGATACATGAACTGTGTCCGCTCCTCTAGCCTCTCATTGCTCTAGCAGTTTTGTTTCTCCACCATTGTCCTCACCACTCAGACATTTCAGGGGGAGGTGCTGAAAAGCCAGATTGGTCTGTGTGTCATATGGCCTTGATATCTGTTCTAAAGATTGCAAAAAAAAAAAAAAATATATATATATATATATATATGGCTGGCTTGCTGCCAAATGGATAGGTTTTAAAATATTATTCTTTTGGAAATCAGGTTGAAATTTTAATAAAAACTTTTTTTTTTTTTTGAGACAGAGTCTTAAGTTGTCGCCCTCGGTAGAGTGCCGTGGTGTCACAGCTCACAGCAACCTCTAACTCTTGGACTTAAGTGATTCTCTTGCCTCAGCCTCCTGAGTAGCTGGGATTACAGGCACCCACCACAATCCCCAGCTATTTTTTGGTTGTAGTTGTCACTGTTGTTTGGCAGGCCTGGGCTGAATTTGAACCTGCCAGCTCCGGTATACGTGGCTGACGCCCTAGCCGCTGAACTATAGGTACTGAGCCTAAAAACATTTTTAAGTTATATTTTCTTTCACAATTTTATGGCATTAAGATGAAATCTAATACCTACAAAGAGATTCCATCTGATGTAATTTATTTTAAAAAGTCAACACAAGGCTTTATGTTTAAGATCATAGTAAGATACTTTGTTAATTTGGGCTTAAAACCAAATGTTACTTAATTATGAGAGGTAGAGATAACTCAGGAAGGCTGAGAAGGCTAAGAAGGCTAAGAGCTCCAGAATTCTTGGCCAGTCATTCCCTAAATCTCCAAAAGACACAAAAAGGAGAAGAGTTCAAGATGGGGGAGGGAATGTGGAGAGTCAAAGCGAGGCCGTGTGCTGGGGCAGCTTCCTCCCCTGGGCTGGTGGCTGGTGGGCTCAGGATGCTCTGGGCTTCCCTTTGGGACGAGAGCTCTGGATATCAGTACAGCCTGTGGACCAGCTGCAGAGACTGTTGCGACATCATTGCTGCCAAGGCTGGTCCTTTCCTTCCTTAGTAAATCACAAGAGTTGTTGGCCAACCCTGTCACTGAGTGGCTCACTTCCCAGGGAATTTAATTTTGAATCATTACTGTGTGCATTTTCACAGTTGCTGTTTAAGTGCCACGGAGTCAGAACTGCAGCCTGCCAGGACGGAGGGACGTGTGAAAGACCCTTAGGTCCTTTATGGACGTCAAGAACCAGAAGTAGTGTCCAAACTGCCTGCACCCTACCGTCCGGCTTCAGAACCAGAACCCAGGCCACCTCCTGACTGGCAGAGAAATACTTTCCTTTTCATGTTGGTTTAGAAAATGTCAGGATACCAAATTTAGCACGACAAGCTATTTATCTAGCTGCTTTTCTTAGATTAGAACATAAACTTGTCATAGGTTTTGGCTGCTGCAGGCATTTTGATGTCTCTGCGTTACACAGTCTCTGGATTTCTTCCCCCAAATGATTGAAAGTGACCTTCAACCTAATTGATACGATATTGAGGACTTGGTCTTTGGCCCAAGAAAAGCCTATGGCTGGTGCCAGTGCTTTTCCTTCTGTTCTTCTCAGTGAATGGTAATCCTACCTTGAACTCTGGATTCCCTGTAGTTCTGTGGAGCAGCTCCACTCACCCAGATAGGCTGAGATGATTCTGGGACCCAGACTGTTCTGCAGTCCAATATTCGACCTGCAGGGTAGAAAGTAAAGGCCCAGAGTCTATTAAGACTGAAATTAGGAAGGGGCACAGTTGGGAGCTGTCAAAGAGCGGCTCTGTCCCCCAGTGATTTGCAAGGTCCTTCTGACTGCCGGGCATGGAGGGAAGGACCCAGAAGACCTGCGTTCTGAAGCCGGTGGCCTGTTTCAGACCTGGCAGTGCTGTGGCAGGGCCCCAGGTTTTCACTGAAGCCTTTCAGCCTTGGCCTAGAATAGGTGATGAAACCTTTGTCTCCTCAATGTAACCCCAACAGAAGAGGGATGGGAATAAAAAACAGACATTAAACAGGGGCGTAGTCTTTTCCATTGAACTTGTAAGATTCTCAAGGATAGAATCTTATTTATCCTTATTTATTCCTTTATTTCTCAGAACCAAACACACAGAGCTACACACAGGCATCGTGTTGAATGGAATTAGATACTTCGTGTTCTCTTTTATTCTAAAAATTCTGCAAGCTCCTCATGCCAGTATTTGGGCTTTAGATCTCATTCCCAAGCTTTTTATCTTTTGGTTTATGTCAATGAATAATATTCTGATAGTGGTGTTTGAATATGGTTTTTACAGTGTAGTTTTGTCTTACAGCATTCTGGTTTCCAATGCTAATTATATATGTAAATAATTAAAACAATTGTTAATTGATATGCTAAACATATTAATTTTGGATAACAGTAATAGAGTCAAGACATTCATAAGTACCCACAGCCATGGTGAAATGATAAAACTTGGGCTTTGGTGTTAGATCAGCCTTGGCTCCCGGCTGGGCCTTGCCACCTGTTCCCTGCATGACTGGGGGAAATTTATCAAGTCTCCAACCAGAACTGTGAAATGGGAATCATGTCTGAACCTAACTCATGGGGTTATTGTGGGGATTAATTGAGATCAGATTTGCAAAGTGATAGCCTAGTGGCATAGAATGAATACTCTAGAAATATTTGTTATTGTTTTTACTTTGGTTAAAAAAGTAAAAAATATTTGTTATTTGTTGTTACTTTGGTAATTTTTGCATAACACAAATGCTAATTGGGATTGACCTGATCAATGAGATGTTTGGTAGAGTTATTTTGAATATTTTCACTCTCATCCCTTCAGAAGTGCAAAACTTCCTGAAGAATTTCTGCCACCTCCCATGAAGGACTGCATTTTCAAGGTCACCCCTGGCATAATCATCTGTTTCTGAATTAGAATTAGTTTGTGAGAGTGTTTCACCATCCATTTGTGCACCTCTGTTCCACGATACGGCTTTGGGTGAACACGTCTGCTCTTCAATTACACTCCCTCCCACAAGCCATCAAGAACGTATGGGTTATACCCAAGTGTCTTAAAGATCTGGGCAAAGGAAGGGGTGGACTGCGGTAAAGTGAGGGACTTCGGACGGATGAGACATGTTCCCTCCATCCCTGGGTCTATTTCCTCTGGCACTTTATTACCTAATTAAAAAACTTAAACTAAGGTATAGATATCATCTTGAATACACTAAAAGATTAACAGTTTTTGTGTTTTGATCGGGGTTCTAGGGGGTGATTTTCTTTTCTTCCTTTTATATTTCTGAATTTTTAAAACAGGAAATAAATAAGTACAAGTTCTGTAATTTTTTAAAGGGCCAGTTCTAAAAGCTGGGGAAGAAAGCCTTGTAGGACTGGGGAGACTTCAACATACGCAGGGCAAACAAGTCCTTGCCAGTGATCCTCATCTCCTTCCTCAGTCTAATCCTTTCAAACGTATTTTGCATAAATTCCTCCTAATGGAGTCCTTTTATTTCCCCGTGTGTATCATAAGTGCAGACACCCTTGTTGGTAACATTAATAGTCTTCTTGCCATGCCAGTTGGCTTTGAAAAGCTCTTAACATGCTATGTTCTTTTGCTGCTGTGGGTTAGAGTTTGAATGGTCAGGATACCTGCCTCTGGCTTCTGCCCAGTCACAAAGACAAAGACAAATGACTTGATGTTTTCAGTGCCAGTGAGTTTGTGCCTCAAGCTGCACTGTTATGCTTCTGATCCTAGTGCTCCCAGAACTCCTGCTAAGACAGTCTGTGCCTTCCACAGACCCACGTCCAATGGCAACTAACAGTTCTCGTCTAATCCATCCCTCAGTGGCATTTGACATAAACATGCCCTCTACCTTAGTCCCTCTGCCGTGCCCTTGAAAGCAAAATCTCTTGATTTTCCTTCCTCCTGGCCATATCTTCCTAGTGTGCTTTTCTGTGTCTTCCTTTTCTATCAGACGTTTATGCTTTTGATTTTCCTTAGATCTCTTCTCACTCTACCTCCTCTCCCTAGGTCAGACTTTTCTCAGTCCTATGGCTTCAGTTATCATTTATAAGCCAAAGACTGCAAATCTACCACATTTCAACACATCCAAGACATCAGCCATGGTAAGAGGCACAAAGAAAGAAAAAGCATTGCCAGTGAAATGGCACAATGGCGTCTTGCATTTAATCATCAAGATGCATCCCACTTTCAGAAATATCAAAGTGTGAAAAATGTACACTGAGAATTAAAAATATACAGTAATATATTTTTCATCAATTAAAAATGCCATTTTCAGAGCATGAATACCTAGCATGTCTTAATCATGATGTTTTAAGCACTTGCACATGAGTTGGAGTAATTTTATCTTCAGAAGCAGGTATTTTCCTGTCTCGTATCTCCAGCCATAAAAAAGGCCTTATTACTATGTGCTATAGATTGCTTATCAAGTATAGAAGAGATAGACCTAAGTTAGCTCAACAGTGAGGCAGAGGTTTTGAACCAGTGCAGCTTCAAGATGGTGCCAAAACTTTGAGATTTCTTTGATTTTTTTTTTGAGACAGATCCTCAAGCTGTCGCCCTGGGTAGAGTGCTGTAACATCACAACTCACAGCAACCTCCAACTCCTGGGCTCAAGCAATTCTCCTGCCTCTGCCTCCCAAGTAGCTGGGACTACAGGCACCTGCCACAACACCTGGCTATTTTTTGGTTGCAGCCGTCATTGTCGTTTGGCGGGCCTGGGCTGGATTCAAACCTGCCAGCTCAGGTGTATGGGGCTGGTGCCTCAGCCGATTGAGCCAATTTGATTTTTGATTGTTCTATCTTAGTATAAACCACAAGGTGGCCTCTTCAACAGTGCCCTTCTTCTTCACGGCATTTCTGAGCAAACTCGATTTTAATGTTTATTACTCATTTCTTTTGTTGTTATACATCACTGGGAAATCATGCTGTTGGTGTTTCCCTCACTGTTTTTTTTTTTTTCCATTTCTTTTTTTTTATCCCTATATCTTCAGAATTGCTTTTGACAGCTGTGGGACCTGTAAGAACTATTGCCAAATTTTGAAATGTAGTTTTCCTGAAGCAGCATCCAAAGCTAAGAAGAAAAAAAAAAGGACATGGAAAATCCTATTAAGTATTCTAACCTACCAACATCTGCATACCTTATTCTATTCTACTGAGGTTTTCTAAAAATAGGGAGAATAATCCATACTCAATATCTCCACTCATAGTATTATGTTGAATATGATTATCCTCATAAAGTTTTGTTTCATTGGTACTAAGTGTAGGAAAGTTATTTATATTCCATTTTTACATATTGTTAACTGGTATGTTACTCTTGAACTTCTGTTTAATTTAGCTGGGTACATTTTAGCTGCAAATTAGTGTTTCCCAGAGAAATGTTCCAAAAATAATATAGCCTCTTATTTTTATTCTCCCACAACTCTCTTTCATAATATCTTGTAGCTAGTTCAAAATAGAATGTTTAATGACAAAAGTTTAAATAAAGTAATCCAACTGTGTGGTAATTGAAAAATATTCTCCTTAAAATCTTTAGGACAAAGAAGAAATAAAAGCTGCAGTTACAGACTACCTAGAAAGGAAGAGGAATAGGAATGGGACAAGTAAAACTCATAGGATGCAGCCAAAGACTTATTTAGAGGGAAATGACTAGATTTGAAAACTTCTGTTATTAAACAAAATGAATGAAAATTAAGGAGCTGACAGTGAAACCTAAGAATTTAGAAACAAGAAACAGAAACTACATGACGTGCTCAAGCAAAGCAGGGTTAGAAGATTCACTAGCAATGAGAAATTTACAAAGTAGAAAAGAGAAAAATTATAAAATTGATAAATCTAAGACCTGTTGGCTTAGAACAAAAACTTTGCCTATCTAATAACACACACATGAAAGTAGATAAAAATATAGTTCACAATGTTAGGAATGAGGGAAGGGATACAGAGAGAGGCATGGATCCACAGATTAATGTCAAAGGATTACAAGAATTTGAAAATCTACAGTAAGAAAATAATTTGGTAAGAAAATAGATACTAAGTGAAATTTAATAAGAAATGGAAACATTGAGTAGATATGTAATTATGTAAGAAATTGAAAGCATTGGGCAGCACCTATGGCTCAAAGGAGTAGGACGCTGGCCCCATGTACCAGAGGCGACGGGTTCAAACCCGGCCCTGGCCAAAAATTGCAAAAAAGAAAGAAATTAAAAGCATTATTAAAGAATTGTTTTTGTATTAAGTCCCTATATTTGTTTCAGTTGGTAATTTGTATGTTGAAAGCTTCTTAATAAACTGATGTAACCATAACTGTAAGAAATCATTTGATAAAAGTAGTACATACAAGCTAATGCATGCCAATCTCTCTTAAAATATAAATTAAAAAAAAAAACCTAAACCAAAATAAATAAAGGCAACAACTATAGCAGATAAAATAGAATTAATATTAAAACATCAATATACCAATTCCAAGTTAGACATATACCAATAATCCAAGACTTCATTAAAGATTAAGAAATTGCTTACTATTAATAATATAGAACTAGAGTATAAAAGCAAATATCTATCCAAATACATGTTAAAAAGGCGTGACCTTTCTTATTTTCATAAATGAAAACTCTTAGTAAAGTAGGAATAAATTACTTCTACAATATGATTAAAAACAATCACCATCAAATTCAGGGGTGAGTTTGGAAAGATTGGAAGTCTTTCCATTTAGAAACAGGTACAGGTAGATACGTTCAACATTGTTAGCTATCAGGGAAATGCAAATCAAAATTGGTGCCATCTTGCACCTACTGGGATGACTATAATTAAAAAGAGAGACTACGGAAAAATAAGCGAGAGCCTGTGACAAGTGTTAGGAAGGATGTGGAGAAACTGGAACCCTCACATATTGGTAGTGGGAATGTGAAATGGTTCAGCCACTTTGGAAATCAGTCCAGTTCTTCCAAAGGTTAAACAAAGAGTTGCCATATGACTCAGCAATTCCATTCCTACTTATGTAACCCAAAAGAAATGAAAGTATATGTCCACATAAAACTTGTACGTGAATGTTCGTAGCAGCGTTATTCATAGTAGCCAAAAGGCGGAATGACCCACTATCAACTGGTGAATGGATGAATGTGGTATACTCATGTAATAAAATATTTTAGGGCAATAGAAAGAAGATGACATTCTACAAATGGGTGAACTTAGGTTGAAACATAGACTGAAAACCTGATACTCAGTGAAGGAAACCAGTTACGAAGTATACCCTGTTGTCTGACTCCATTTATATGAAATGTTCTTAATTGGCAAATCTATGGAGACAGAGGTGGATTGAAAGTTTCCTAGGCCTGGCGTTGGTTGAGCAGGAAAACCGAGGGGTGAGTGGTGATAAGGACAGGGTTTCTTCAGGGGGGGATTAAAATGTTTGAAAATTAACTGTGATAATGGTTATACAATGATGATAGGTACAATGCTGTGAATATACTAAAAACCATTAAATGGTACATTTAAATGGTGACTTGTATGTGAATCAGAACTCAGTAAAGTTATTATTAAAAGAATACAAAAGTGATTGCTGCCACCACACTACTCTGAAGTTTCTAGTTAATGCTGTTAAACTTTTAAATAAAAAATGAGAAAGGCCAGAAGGAAGCAACCAAAAAATATTCCTGTCTACTCAGAACATTCAAGAGACCTTACTGGGAAATTATTGGAACCAGTAAAAAATTTGGGAAGGAAACACAGAACGAAAAGTGGGCCATAGGCTACTATCCTTATGATATAAACAGTTCTTACAAGTACATGAGAAATGATCATCACCCAGTGGGAAAGTAAGCCGGTGGTACGAAGACCATTTGTGAAAGACACACCATGGTGGAGAACCACATGAGAGAATGTATTAACATGTCAATAATAAAACAATATTTTTTATATACATTGACCTTCACACGGCCTCAGGAATGTTGTGACACTCCGGAGTCAATTGCATGCCTAAAAAATATGTATACAACTTGATTTTTTTACTAATCTCTGTACATGTCTGGAAACTGGGAGGAAGTGGGGTGGGACGCTGTTCTGGGAAGCTGGTTTGGCTGTAAGGGCTTGGAGGAGACTGAGGCAGCGGGAGGCCTTGAGTGCAGTTGGCTTCTAATCTCCTGAGGGATGTTCATTAGGTCTGTCCCTCCCCAGGAGCAGATGAGAACTCTGGGGCTCCCAATCTCAACCAGGATGACAGCGTCTATATTAGAAGGACGGAGCGGGCACAAGGCATTCGTCCCCGAGCTGTCTCATGGAAGCAGAGGCCATTCTCCATGAGTCAGTGTCTCTCTGCAGGTGGCTGATGCTTGGCAGAGCAGGGTTGCTGCGTCCTGTGGTCCTTACAGGATGGGATGATCTCCATGTTTTTAAAGGTGTTCTGTACTTACGAGATGTATGCTTGATAAAAATTGTCCACAAAAATCTCTTTTAACAGTTGGAATTTTAACTGAGTGGTGAGATTTTCATTCATTAGAAAGGTTTTATTATAGCCCTCAGTAGCTAGGGCACCAGCCACATACACTGAGGCTCGCGGGTTCAAACCCAGCCCAGGCCTGCCGAACAACGACAACTACAACTAAAAAATAGCTGGGTGTTGTGGTGGGCGCCTGTAGTCCCAGCTACTTGGGAGGCTGAGACAAGAGAATCGCTTAAGCCCAAGAGTCTGAGGTTGCTGTGAGCTATTTCGCCATAGCACTATACTGAGGGCAACATAGTGAGACTCTGTCTCAAAAAAAAAAAAAAAAAAAGAAAGGTTTTATTATAAATTAACGTGAGACTCTTAAGTTAGTAGGTCTTCCTTACATACATTTCTCTGATACCTTTTCCCCATCAGGGATATTTGTATTTCCTGCTAGTTTATATGGAAGCAAACAACTTTTAGGCCATTTCTGCAACTTGGAAACACATAGGAAACATACCATTTTCTTTTTCCTAGAATAGAATTCATATATAGCCCTTGTATAAACTCAGGGCTTTTGTCCATATGCTTTCTGCCTTAAATCAGACATTTTACACAATTACAATGAAATAAAAGTGCTAACCTGTTTAAAAATCAGAGAGAGAATTCTTAAAGAATAGGTTCTAAAAATTTATTGGGGTACATTTAAAGTCATATTTTAGTCATTGGTGAAGATTTCATTTCTTGCCACACAGAATCATATTCTGAGTTGTAATTAACTTTAGGGGGCATGTTTTGGTTTTTGTTATTGGGGGAATTCTCAGCATTGTATTTGGGAATAAGTACAGACTTATTATTTCTCTGGTGGATAGCTCTTTTGCTTTACCATAACCCTTTCCCTCAACCCTGATTTCTCTAGGTTGAAAATGTCCGCCTGGTAGATCGAGTTTCTCCTAAGAAAGCGGCCCTGGGGACTTTGTATCTGACGGCCACGCATGTCATATTCGTGGAAAATACACCAGATACCAGAAAGGAAACATGGGTATGATCTTCTTATTTTGCCTCTCTACCTTTTCATTTGTCCTCGCGGTGAGGCATGTGGGCCTTTGCTGTTCAGGTGTCAAGGAGATAGTTTCTGGAATGTTCACTTTGTATTTTTCTGCAGAGTTGTATCCATTTGATCTATTTACTCATTTTAAACACTAATTATTTGATCATCGTCAAAGACAGGTCTAGAAATAGACGTCAGAGACGAGTGCTTCCCATCCCATCCATCAAGTAGGGATTCAGTGACGTCCATGCATTTTTGTGCTGTGGAACATTTTATTTGCAATCTGCTTTATGCATATCCACTCATTCATTGTGTTGTCTCCGCTTTTTTGATACTTCAAAAAAGAAAAAAAGAAAAGCGATAGGAGTTTCGTCACCAGGGATTTCTGTTGCTTAATAATGAAACCATTAGATAGGTCTCCTTTGTTTTTTATTTTTTATTGGATGGTAACTATGTACATTAATGCACTTCTGGGGTACAGTGTGGGGTTTTCACATGCAATCCAAAATACTTCCATCAAACTGATCAACACAGCCTTCATGTCATTTTCTCAGTTCTTGTTTTAAAACGTTC
>CAUYQV010057251.1:0-18763 GCA_963574575.1 Galagoides demidoff | reverse complement strand
TTCAGGATGATGCTTTTTGATTTAGCACTGAGGCTAAACCTGTAGATTTGACACTGGTTGTATTCATGTTTACATGGATGGAGCTGGAAAATATTCTTCTTAGCAAAGTATCTCAAGAATGGAAGAAAAAGTATCCAATGTACTCAACCCTACTATGAAACTGATAGTTAGCTATCACAGGAAAGCTATAACCCAAGTTAAGCCCAAGAATATGGGGAAAGGGGAGAGGAAGGGAAGGGGAGGGGCGAGGATGGGTGAAGGGAGGGGTAATGTTGGGATCACACCTATGATCTATCCTACAAGGGTACACGTGAATCTCTCTAAATGTGGAATATAAATGTCTTAACACAACGACTATGAGAATGACACGAAGGCTTTGTTGGCCCATTGGATGAGAATGTTTCAAATTGTATATGGAAACAACACACTGTACCCCATGATAGTAGTAATGTGCACAACTATGATTTAATTTAAAAAAAAAAAAGAAATTGCATGCTCGTGTGAGTTAAGAAACTTGGTGGGAAGGAGTCTGGGGGGATAAAGAGGAGAAGAAAAGTGGAGTGTAGCGTAGATGTGTGTGGAAGTTGCAGATAGAACAGCTCCCATGTCCAGCCCAGGCTCAGACGGGGAGGTGAAGTTATAGACAAAGCCAACGAAAAGAGAAAATGGCACAGTGGACATCGGATGGACAAAAGATTTCAGCTGTCCTTACGAGCACGTCAGATGTCCACAGAGGAACCCTGCCTGGCAAAGCCGTCCCCCACCCCAGCACCAAATGAAAGGAAAACGTTATCAAGGTGATACCTGTCTTCCAAGGGTTCTCCCAGAGGATAGCTGAAAAGAGCTATTCAGCAAAGCCCAACAGCCTAATCAATTCTGCTCCGAGCACAGACTCTCCATCCATAAGTTGGTGGTCTGGGTGTTCCAGTAATTGTTAAAAAATTAAGACTTGGCAGCCCAAACACCCTTGTGTTCCCTGTGGTTTTCGGGGCTCTGAGCTTGGCGAGGCATTCTTCCTCCTCTGCCTTTTCCCTGACTCCCCCTTCATGTTACAGTCGCCAGTACGGATATATTAATATTCTAGCTGCATCTTCCCACAGGCCTCTTATAACTAAAATTCTTTCCAAGGATTGTCTTAGGAGATGAGTATTTCACCCACGGGATAGATACCCTCGTGTTGAATTTTATCTATCAGAAGCTTTTCTGAGGAAGCCAAGCACGGACTTGAGACTTCCCTTACTGGTTTTCATGTTTGCTTTTTTTTGTTTTTGTTTTTTTAGAGACAGAGTCTCACTTTATTGCCCTTGATAGAGTGCCGTGGTGTCACAGCTCACAGCAACCTCCAACTCCTGGGCTTAGGCAATTCTCTTGCCTCAGCCTCCCAAGTAGCTGGGACTATAGGCACCCACCACAACACCCAGCTATTTTTTTGTTGCAGTTTGGCCGGGGCCAGGTTTGAACCTGCCATCCTTGGTATGTGGGGCTGGCACACCCAACCCACTGAGCCACAAGCACTGTCCTCCATTTCTGCTTTTTAATACTGAGCACTCTGGTTCTTTCAACCGACCACATATTCAAAACCTTGCCTTTAAATAGTGCTCAACTTTCTTATCTCTTAATTCTTTTTTTTTTCTTTTTGAGACAGAGTCTTACTATGTCACCCTTGGTAGAGTGCTATGGCATCACAGCTCACAGCAGCCTCAACCTCTTGGATTCTCCTCTTTGTCTGTAACTTCACCTCCCAATCTGAGCCTGGGCTGGACATGGGAGCTGTTCTATCTTGAGTGATTCTCTTGCCTCAGCCTCCCAAGTAGCTAGGACTATAGGTGCCTGCCTCAATGCCCAGCTATTTTTGTTGTTATTGTTGCAGTTGTCATCGTTGTTCAGCAAGCCTAGGCCACGTCTGAACCACCAGCTCGGGTGTATACGGCTGGTGCCCTAACTGCTGAGCTACAGGCACTGAGCCTTATCTCTTAATTTCTTTGCAATCCAGTGTCATTTAAAAAAAAAAATCTCCACTTTGCATTTTTAAATAATGCAAATACAGAATAACTGGGTCAACACTGGAGTCTCTCACTTGCCATTTTATTCCTTGACGTATTAATATATAAGTAAATCTGGAGGTAAATTTACTGAATTTAATCCCTCTAACTAGGCGCTGTGTTATGCAGCAAATGACTCTTTCAATACCTGTCATCAAGGACCATTGTTTCTGTGATCCAAGATGCAGAATCTATTTCCCTATTTGCTTGACATAAAATAGCTCTTTTCAATTCCTGCTTGGTGTGTACAACATTTCACATCCATTCTGCACAGAGAAAAGCAGGCTGTGATTCGTTTTTGCCAAACCCCATGCATACAAATGCCCAGGGGCTCTCCTGTGACCCTTGGTAAGGCGGGGCTAGAGACTCGATCTTTCTCACTTTACAGAGGGAGAGAGCCAAGGACAGTGGCTCATTTGAGAAATGGAGAAAGCTGGCAGGGAACAGCCATGTGTAACAAGAGCTAGTCAAAACAGACAGAAACAACCTGGAATTGTTTCATTTTTTTTCTTTTTTACTCCAAGGTGGTAACCTATTTTCTAAACAGAGTTTAGCAGATATTTGCTGTGGTAGGTAGAATTAGGGACTCTCAAAAATGTCAAATATCTTACATGACAGGGGGAAAGGAATTTTGCAGACTAATTGAATTAAAGAGCTGAGGCAGGGAGCAGATACTGACAGGGCTGGGTGGGCCACAGGCAATCACAAGCATCTGTACAAGAGAAAAACAGAAGGGAGATGTGACTCCAAAAAAGAGTGTCATCACAACGCCGTGTGACAATCACCCCACCAGCAAGGCTGGCTTTGAGATGGTGGGAGGGGGCCGCAAGCCCAGGACAGCAGGCTGCAGCCAAAGGCAGCAAAAAGGCCAGGGAAGAGATTCTTCTTTGGAGCCTTCAGAGGGAACACAGCCCTCAGGACATCCTCATTTTATCCCAGAGAGAGTGATTCTGCACTCCTGGCCTCCAGAACTATAAAAATACAAGTTCCTATTGTCGTAAGCCACTTCGCTGTATAGCAGTTTGTTATAGCAACATTTGAAGCAGCATTTGGGAGTCAGGCTAAAAAAGATACCTAACAGCACTGTTCATCACAGCTAGAGTGTGGGAACCACACAAGTCTCCATCAGCAGACGGACAGCGGGAAAAATGTGCTCCCTCCACGCAGTGGAACAGGGTTTAGCCGTAAAAGGAACTGAGCATGGTGCCAGCCACAATCTGGGCAGGCTTATGCTGGGTGCAAGATGATGAGAAAAGGGCACACTTTGTACAAGTGCATCTATGTGCAACGTCCAGATCAGGCGGATGTGGAGACAGAAAGCAGCCTGGAAGTCACAGAGGCTGGGGGAGGGGAGGGGAAGGGAGTGGTTGTTGATGAGCACAGGCCTTTGTTTGGGGGAGGTGGAAAGGCTATGGCATAGAGGTGATGGTCGCACAGTCCTGAGAGCTGTCCACCTGCATGCTTAGCATGGTTGAAACATTCAATGTTAAGTGCACATGTATTTTTCCCTACTGAGAAAGAAAAGAAATATAAGTTCCCTGATGCCCCAAATGAGATGACTCTACGAGCAGCCAGCCAGCTTTTCCCCAAGTTTCTGGAAGCAGAATGCGGCTCAATCCGGCTCTGCAGTGCACCCACCCGTTCCTTATGGCCAGAGGGCACCACGGGACAAGCTCCCTTTTGCCGGCTGTGTGTAAAGGTGACTGCTGCGTTTTTTACTACGTGTTTCTGGTGAAGAACGTACACGGTTAGTGTGACCTTCACCTGCAGAGGATGGAAAGAGCCCAGGGCTCACCTGGAGGGCCACAGTGTTTCCGGGATCACATTCAGGTGGTATTTTCAGATCGTGCAAGGAAGCAATGGTGAGAACTCAGCCTCTGTTTAAATCACAGGATTATTTTCACAATTCCCATCCTATAAAAAGCTCAAAAGCAAGAACCTAAAAAGGATGGTGAAACGACGCTGGCATATGGTTGGCCATCTTCCACAACTCACCCCTGACACGCTCGGCTCAGCCGACGGTCTTCACAAAGGGCAGCTCAGTCACCCTCAATGCTCCCCGTAAACCAACAGACAAACACGCGGATTAAGATCACCAGACCTCACGTGGCTTTCTGAACCTTCCCACATCTCCCCAAATGCCTATAAAATGTGGACCTTTGCACTGTGCGGTCAGACGGCAGATTCCTCCCCACCCCCACACGCCCACCCCACACCGTGTCCCCACACAGCCTGCATCTGCAGAGCAGCCTTTACAGAGCATCACAGCAGCTAAAAGATGCCTGCTTTGTTTTTTAAGTATTTTTTCACAGAGGTGAGGCGTCTTGGACACAGCTCTCAATAAATGTAGGTAACCAAAGCCTTTCCTGGTGGCTGTCAATTTGGCAGGCTTAACGGGAGCAAGCAAATTCCCATTAAATTTAAGATGCATTCTGAGCCAATACCACAAGGGTTCGACATCCGTTTACAAGTTGTGGTTTTCAACTTGGGGCATTTTTGCCCCTGCCCAGGGAACCTTGGGCAATGTCTGGAGGTATTTCAGACTGTCACCATTGGGGAGGAAGGGTTGCTAAGGGAACCTGGTGAGGACAGGCCACAGATGCTGCCCAGTGTCCTAGAGTGGCAGGAACGCTCCACCCCTGCAACCGATAATCAAATGTCCGACATCAATTATGCTGAAGGCGGGAAACCCCAGTAATTTAAAGATTTATCTCACCACTTCCCAAATGCCTCCCATAACTCACAGATACTTTTTTACATCTATTTATTCTTTATGTGTTTATTCCTTCATGCACTTGTTTCTGTCCGGAGTCTAACTAGTGCACCTGCTGCAGTAGCTCCAGGGCCTCTGTGCACGTCCCTCCTTCCCCCGCCCCGCAGGACGGTTGCTAGGATAGGAGGGGGAGAACAGGCTGCTTTTTCTCCCTAGGTTGATTGATGGTGCAGCCAGGCAGAGTTCCAGCAATGCAGTTGGGCGAATTTCATTTTTTTTTTAAAGAGCTAAATCAGATTCATGCAATAAAAATCTTGGTATGGTTTTTGTTTTATTTGAGCCATTCTTCAATTTTAAGAGAATATACCTCAGTGCAACTTCATCGGAACAAGAGACCTGAAAGTGAGATTCTTAATTAGGCAATGCAGTTGCCACCTGCAGCGGGAGCTGTGTCCTCAGAGTGCCCAGGCAGGTCCCACCGACCTTGGGACAGGTCCTCCCAGATTCACTCAGCAGACACTTCTCAGGTGCGTGATCCATCATCAGAAGCTCCTGGAGAGCCGGAGACGATGCAGGTTCCAAGGCTTGTCCTGGAGATGCTGACTCAGCGGTTTCAGATGGGGCTCAGCGCTGACATTCTTGGAAAGTACCCAGGTGGGGAGCACGTGGTCTGCTCTACTGAAGACACACAGCTAACTGAAGAGACTGGCAGGTCGTCCCAGGTGTCCCAGAAGCTCCTCTCAATCCCAGACAACTTCTCTCCCACATGTACTTCAGGCTCTGAAATGGTTCTTCCTGATTTTTTGTTGTACGCTGTGAGGAGTAAAGTGGAAATTCTGGGGTGCAACAAAGTCTAGGACAGATTTGCAAGGAGACGCACAAAGCACGTGAGGCCATGGACGGAACCCCGCTGAGCACACGTGTCATGTAGACCAAATTCTAGACTGTGACAATCTCTGGTTCACCCAAACATCAGGGCGTGGTGCCGGGAGACATAAACATCAGATGCACAGCAAACAACCTTCAGGACTCTTCTATGCACACTGAGAATTTTAGAGAAGTACGAAACTGCTCTGTCTGCCCTGAAGGGTCTCACCGTGGGTGGGTTGTGGTCTACGGTGGGCGTGGCTACGACACTATTAGCCAAAGAGCCAGAAATGTTACGATTCGCACCTTGAAAGAGGAAGGATGTGTCTTAAGTTTTAGTACCACTGTTCAAAATAGAGACTCACTCCCCAGAGGGCAAGGTGGGGCCCCAGCTCACAGAGCTGTTAGATAAATGCTGCCTGTCCCCTTATAACCTGAGAGCCAGAGAGACTGGCCGTGCCTGCAGGTGCTGACCATGAACAGCAATTAGTGGGCTGGACATCCCATCTGCTACCTCTGCTGGGTTCATAACTTTTCTGTCCTCACTGCTTTTTTTCCTCATCCTCACACCCCAGATTCATCCACAAACCTTCATGAGCCAGACTCACCCTGATATATCCTACAGCCCTCGCCTACAACTGAGTGCTTTATCATTAACTCAGCTCTCTCCCCCCTCCTTTGACAGGGAGGGAAGTTGTCCTACTGTGGGAGTGAAGAGGTATTGCCTAAAGTTGATGAATTTAAACTTTGAAATTATAAAGGCACTCACTGGAAAAATTAATACACAGGGAGTTTTTTTTTTTTTTTTTTTTTTTTGCAGTTTTTGGCTGGGGCTGGGTTTGAACCCACCACCTCCAGCATATGGGGCCAATGCCCTACTCCTTTGAGCCACGCCTAGGTTTTATTTTATTTTATTTTTTTTAGTGTAACAAATCTTATTTTAAAAGAACAAAGAAGAAGTTTAGAGTACTTCCAAAGAGAGTTGGAAATGGGTCCTAATACACAGTTTTAAATGTCTATATCATCGGAAAAAAAACCCACACAAAGCAGACAGGTCACAGTAAAAGTTGGCAAGTAAATACCACAAGCAGAAACTAACATTACATAAAGAGACAGAATTAAAGCCAGATGAACCTGTTTGGCAGCAGATATAAATAGAATTAACTTGCATTCTAAGAGGATCAATTTGGATCAAATTAAAAACCGAAATATGTGGTGTAAGTAAGAATGCCACTAAAACAAAAAGACAGGAAAATTTTTCTGCCTATCAGAAAAATACGCAGAGGAAGAGAATGTGGATCTGGGCGTTCACATCTCACAAATCTTAAATGATGCAAAACTTAAATTCCAATAGTAAAGGGCCCGACACAGTCTGATCAGCTGATGAACCATTTGTCACTTAGCACAGCATCAACATGTCTAAACAGAAAACTGTAGGAAATACAAGAATAATATCCAATGAAAATAAACAGTAACCTGAGAGTTTCTCCCTGTCTGTCTAGCAGAGATTGAAAGCAGATACCATGGTCAGGTGCAGTGGTCACACCTACAACCCCAGCACTCTGGGAGGCTGTAAGTGGGTAGATCCGTTGACCTCAGGAGTTCAAGACCAGTCTGAGCAAATATGAGACCCCATCTCTACTAAAAATAGAAAAACCAGGTGGGCATTGTGGTGAGTACTTCTAGGCTCAGCTACTCATGAGGCTGAGACAACAGGAGTTCGAGCCCCATAGTTTGAGGTTGCTGTGGGCTGTGATGATGCCACAGGACTCTAGCCTGGCCAACTGAGTGAGACTCCATCTCAGAAAAAAATAAATAATAAGTAAATACAGGAACATCGTCTCAAGTGCTAAGAACACAAGAACAACACGAGCATTTTCATTCTTTCTTTTTTTTTTTTTTTGAGACAGAGTCTCACTATGTCGCCCTCAGTAGAATGCCATGGCATCACGGGTCACAGCAACCTCAAACTCTTGGGCTCAAGTGAATTGTCTTGCCTCAGCCTCCCAAGTAGCTGGGACCATAGGCACCTGCCACAATGGTGGCCTCCTTTTTGGTTGCAGCTGTCGTTGTTGTCTGGCTGGCCCAGGCCAGGCTCGAACCCTCCAGCCTCTGTGTATGTGACCCGTGTCCTAGTCACTAAGGGTGCCCAGTCTTTCTTTCGTTTTCAACCAATGAACACCATCACATTTCATAACCCCATCACTTTCTCGGCCACTACGTTATTTTAGGCCACCAATAGTTCCCAAGGGATTAAAAACTTAGGCAGAATTAAATCGGAAAATCAGAGAGAAGTGGCGTTGCTGTGTGCACCTGGCTGGATGGGAATGTGCACAGATGACGTTTGTTTGCTTGTTTAATATGGAAGTCAGCATGGAATGATCTTAAAAAGTGTCTTCATGACATTAATTTTCACACGACACGTTTTTGCTTTTAGTATGAGTAAAGCATGGAAGGTAATGTTCTATTCGGGTGCACTTAAGCATGACGGGGGTTGCATGTCACAAAAGAGCAAGGCAGGTCCACATGATTCGAGTGTCTTTTCTAGAAGATGTGCACTCCTGGAAGAGCTCCATCTTGGCCCCCAACGTTGTACTGCACGTCCCACCCCCACTTTCTTTCCTGCACACTAGATAGCACCCATTCCTGGCACTTCTCTTCACAGCTCTTAAAATTAAACATGTAAACAATTTCTCCCTAAAGGCTTTAGGAGTGCTTCAAAATTCTCTTTCTGTCTTTCTGTCTTTTGTTGCTGTCTGTTGGTTTATTTCCCTGCTTTTGGTGTTAAGTGAAGGCCAAACCTGGACTGAGTAGGGACCTGACCAGGGTAGTTTAAAATCTGTGAAGAGATGTTCTTTCTTTATACTCTCTGTGGTTATATATTTAGGAGATTCTGATAGGAATATTTCCCTAGGCTCGGCACCCGTAGCACAGTGGTTATGACGCCAGCCTCATACACCGAGCCTGGTGGGTTCCAACCTGGCCCAGGCCAGCTAAACAACAATGACAACTGCAACCAAAAACTAGCCAGGCATTGTGGCAGGCTACTCAGGAGGGTGAGGCCAGAGAATCACTTAAGCCCAAGAGTTTGAGGTTGCTGTGAGCTGTCATGCTACAGCACTATACCATAGGCAACATAGTAAAATTCAAATCCCCAAAAAAAGGAATATTTCCCTAATAAAAATGTTTATATAATGCTTGAGCACTGATGTGATCATTATGGGCACACAGCATGTGTTTTATTAAAACAATCTAATTGGAAATCTATTAAGGAACTACATTATAAGGAAATTAAATTAAAGCATAATTAAGAGGAAATTATTATACTCAGATAGAGGAAAAAACAGAGGCACAAAATACATTGTAAGGAAGACTATTAGAAAGGGTCTGCAAAAACAATGTCCCCAGCTAACGGCTTAGTGAAAAAATACAGCTCGTTCTTCAGCACAAATACCCCAAATTGGAAAAAAGAGGAGCTCGCATCTCCCAAAGACAGACCTCCAAAGATCGCCACCCGAGAACGCCGAACACCTTTCAAGGCTGTCTCGTCATTTCCCTCTGATGTGGTTGCTCTCCGGGAAAGCCTAACATTTTCCTTCTGTGTCCCTGATGCTATTACAGCTTCATCCCAGGCTGACAAATGCTACCAGAATTTCAAACCTGCCCAGTGTCTCCTGTCTAATGCAGCAGCTCACCCAGCACCTTTCAGCGTGTGAGAAGCTCTTCCTCTCCTCAGCCTGCTTAGAGCTTTTACCTGTCAAGGGAAATTGCCCGACACATCCACTGTGCAGAAAGGCGTCTCCCACCACCCCTCCTCTGAGGGCTGCAACGGGTTGGCAGGTGCCGGTTAACACGGAGCACTCCAGGCACACTGACCACGCCGAATCCAACAAAATTGAAATAAATACAGCTTTTTATCTTTAAAATAGTCCCTTGAACTAGGAGACAGCTTAATGAAAAGGCTGCACATCACACAGAAATTGAACTTGAGTCATGGTGGTAAATGATGTTTTTGCCGGTCTTAAATGCTCGACTCTACACTCATGAAAGACAAGGTTGCAAATTATCGCCCAGCTCCCAGGGAGGTAGTGAGCAGTGGGTGATTCCAGCTGCTAGTTGTTTATTTCTCTCGGCATAGAAAAACAGGTTCATAATTTGTATAGTAGAGGCCATGCGTAGACAACACTGGGATATATGTGTGTGTGTGTGTGTGTATATATATATATATATATTTTTTTTTTTTTGCAGTGTTTGGCAGGAGCTGGGTTCCAACCCACCACCTCCGGCATATGGGGCCAGCACCCTACTACTTTGAGCCACTGGCACTGCCCTGGAATATATGTTTAAATTAATTCATGTCTTTACATAAGAATGTATCTGAAATTCCTGTTGATGTCAATAGAGTTTCTTTTTCTTTCAGTTGTACAGTTGTAACAACTGTTTTATTTTATTTCTGTAATTCTTTTTTTTTTTTTTTGAGACAGCCTCAAGCTATCCCCCTGGGTAGAGTGCCATGGCATCACAGCTCACAGCAACCTCCAACTCCTGGGCTCAAGCAAGTCTCCTGCCTCAGCCTCCCAAGTAGCTGGGACCACAGGTGCCCACCACAACATCCAGCTATTTTTTGGTTGCAGCCATCATTGTTGTTTGGCGGGTCCGGGCTGGATTCAAACCTGCTACCTTAGGTATATGTGACTGGTGCCTTAGCCACTTGAGCCACAGGCACCAAGCCTGTAATTCTTTATTAAATCATGACTGTGTACATTAATGCATTTATGGGGTACAATGTCCTGATTTGATATATTATGCTTGCATCTAACTGATTAACATAACTGTCTCCTTGCTTAGTTATTTGTTGTGTCAAAAATATTCATACTCTATTCTTAATAGTATAGAAATGTATCATTACATTATGCACATTAGGTTGGATCCCCCAAAAAACCCTCCCTCCTTCTGGTCTCCCCCATCCCCTCCCCTCTCTACTCTTCCCTCCTTCTTTCTGGACTATAGTTTTTTTTTTTAGTTTAGTTTTTTTTTTTTTTTTTTTTTTTTGCAGTTTTTGGCCAGGGCTGGGTTTGAGCCCACCACCTCTGGCATATGGGGCTGGAACCTTACTCCGTTGAGCTACAGGTGCCGCCCATTTTTTTTCTAGAACTTTATTTATTCACTCAAGTGCAATCAAGAGCTCAGATTAATTAAACTACATCCTAACTTAAAAAGAGATTAGTTAACAACAAAAGCCTAACTGATCTTAAAATCCCCAGTGAGACTGGGGCTTCACATCTTCAGAATTCTGAAGTGTCCTTGAAGCAGGGAGGCAGTGACTGAGCCAGGCAGGACCGCACAAGTGGCAAGGCTTGAAAACTGCAGGGTTCAGAGTCTCCGCTGAGCAAGCAAGAGTCTTATCTCTTTTGGAAGTTCATTCCTCAATGGGTCTTGAGCTCATATTCCTCCCACAGGCCCCCACATTCCACTTCCAAGGCAAGTCCTTACTCTGTCATCGGCCCTGGAACCAGCACAGGCTGCTGCGTTTCAGAAGAGGTTGCAGAGGGGTGGTGTGCTCTGGTCCTCCGTCTTGCAGGATCCATTATCTACAGGAATTTGGGGCAGATGTGATGGCAGTCACATCTGCTCCCCTGCAGAGGAGCCAGGGAAGAAACAGAGCATGCAGCCCTCTGCCAGGCCCAAGTACAGACTGACGCCACTGTGCTGAGTGCTTCCTCTTCTTTTTTTTTTTTTTTTTCAGTTTTTGGCCGGGGCTGGGTTTAAACCCACCACCTCCGGCATATGGGGCTGGCGCCCTACTCCTTTGAGCCACAGACACTGCCCTGCTTCCTCTTCTTGTGCTTTTTAGCTTTCTTTTTACTGGCACACTTGAGACAGAACCACTGCACCTCCTCTGGTGGCGCAGCCATTATTCCGACACAGGGCCAGTGGTACCAGTCACTGCAGTCGTCACAGCTGATCATGGGGCTCCCGTCGTCAGGCTTGTTACACCCAGGGCAGATCCAGATCTGCTCGACCCGCTCGTCTCGGATCATATATCTACCGATCGTCTCGGTCACCACAGTGCACATGGGGGTCTTGGCACTGCTGGCCACCATGGGGCTCCCGGGGGGTAGAAGTGCTGGGCAGGCAGTGGGCACAAGGGGTGGCCGTGGGGGCGCGGGGCCCACATGCATGGGGCCGGAGGCTGGGGCCACGGTGGTCAGGGACAGCGTCTTGGGCCAGTTGAAGGCGACCCGCTTAGCCTCCAGGGTGGGAACCACTTCCCTGATGACAATCTTGTCTTGGCCAGCACTGAGTTGGAAGGCGACTCTGGGGATAATTGGAGTCGGGGCTGGCATGACTGGCTCCACTTTTATTTTTTCATGCTTGTGTTTCTCCTTTTCTTTTCTTGTCTTGTCTCTTTCTCTGTTTTCTTTCTCCCTCTTCTTCTCTTCCTTCTCCTTCCTCTCCTCTTTGTCCCTTTCCCTTTCTTTCTCCTTAGGTTTCTCTTTTTCCTCGGAGAGTTTTCCCGGAAGCGTTGGTGCCAACGAGGGCAGCAGGGTGGGGACCCTGGGTGTGGCAGCCGGGCTGAGCAGAGCCATGTCCTGGGGCAGAGCCAGAGGGGCTGGGGCTGCTTTCACCTTGACTTCTCCTCCTCTATCTTTCACTTTCTCCTTTTCTCTTTCCTCTTTATCCTTCTTACCTTTTTCTCTATCTTTTTTGTCATCTTTATGCTTCTCTTTCTCCTTCCTCACAATTGAATCTTTCACTCTCACTTTTGCATCAATATCTTCAAATTCTGTTGTCTTAAAGTTTGAGGGCGCTGAGTCCTCACCTTTCAGAAACTGTTTCCCTGGGTACTTTGCTTCCTTGCTGGCTTCCTTTTCTTTCTCTTTCACTTCATTTTCCTTGCCTGTGCCTTCTCCTCTTGCCCTGTCTCTCTGCTTTTCTTTGTTTTCCGTTGTAGTCTTCAGCAACTCTTTCGACTTCTTCTTCCCCTCCACTAAGGAAGGCAGCTGGGCTTTCTTTTCATGCACCTTACGGGGAGGTTCAGGAGTGGGAGGGGAAGCGGAAGGAGAAGAGACAGAAGGAAAGTTGGGAGGCGTATTCGAAGGCATTCCCAGTCTTGCCTTCTGCATAACCTCATCAGACGAGGGGTCCATCGTCCTGGAGTTATTGGACCTGGAAGTTCCAGCCGAAAGAGGCAGGGGAGTGGGTCCTAAGTTCATGAAATTATTCAAGGAAGTGGACGCTTTTGGAGTGGTGTACTCCAAACCTGAAACTCTTTGGAGGCTGGTAAAAATGTTTCCTTCGGATTCTGATTCAGAGGAAAGTTCAAAAGGTTCTGGCTGTCCTTCAGCACAAGCATGTGCAATCACAGCATGGATAGAGTCATCGATCCTGTTATCTGTCCCCACAGACTCTCTCAGCTGATTGTCACTGCCCAGCTTCCTTTTTGTGTGCTTTACCTGGATTGCCTCTTTACTGATGTTTTCACTTATTGCAGCTGAAGGAGTCCGGGTTGGTGTCTCTGGTCTGACATGTACCTGAGCAACATGAGTTATAGCCTTGGGGCTCTTAGAACCTGAAGGAGTCCGGGTTGGGGTTTCTGGTCTGACATGTACCTGAGCAACATGAGTTATAACCTTGGGGCTCGTAGAACCTGAAGGAGTCTGGGTTGGTGTCTCTCGTCTGACATGTACCTGAGCAACATGAGTTATAACCTTGGGGCTCTTAGAACCTGAAGGAGTCCTGGTTGGTGTCTCTGGTCTGACGTGTACCTGAGCAACATGAGTCATAGCCTTGGGGCTCTTAGAACCTGAAGGAGTCCGGGTTGGTGTCTCTGGTCTGACGTGTACCTGAGCAACATGAGTTATAACCTTGGGGCTCTTAGAACATCCCAGTAATTTCTTCTGTTTGGACATCATTTTGGGGGGCCGAATAGGACTTCCAACCATTGCTGGTGACTCAGTCTTCTGTCCTGGAGGAGCAGTTTTAGTCTTTCTTTTAGGTATAAAGGACTTGGTTTCTAGTGGTTTTGCAGTTGGCAACTGTGATTTTACAATTGCAGTCAACATGAGTGGCTCTGGGGACACAGGGGAGAGGTCTGTGCTGTCCTGCACCTGCTCTGGAGGGAGCCTGGGTGGGACCTTTAGCGTATTTATTGAGCTGAGGGGTTCTCGGGCTTCCAATAACACGACATCTAGGCTGTCCCTTTTCGTGCTCAGCAGTCGGGGTCGCTTCCCTGCACGCATTTCTTCAGCTTTAGGGCTGCCCCGCGGTCTCTTACCCAGGAAATTCTCATCATTCAGAATTTCCTCCTCCTCTAGTTCATCATCCTCTTCCAAGGGAACCTGCTCCTCGTCTTCCTCTTCCCCAGAAGACACAATGGGTGGCATGTAATCTGGGATGTATCCTTTTCTTTCTTTTGCATCTGTGCTTCCAGGTCGAGGAAACTGAAGTACATTGTTCTTGCTAACAGGAAATGAAGGGATTCGATGTGGGAAAGCCACAGGTTCAATATTGTCAACATAGTCTTCCAGCTCCTGCAGACTAACCCCCATAAGTTGGAAAGCTTCACCAACGTCATCCAAAGTTGGGTGTGTTCGGCCATGGAGCTCAGAAGACCGATGGCAGCTGCGGCCCAGCTGCTGCAGATACCGTTCCAGCACGTCCGTGAGGAGATCGCAGGCACTGAGCTGCACCAAGTCCCAGCCCAGCACCTGGCAGATCTGTGCCACCGAGACCCTCAACAATGACCTGGAGTAATTGTCGCACATCCTGCTGCTCCGAAGCCGGGACTCTGCCGAGTTCCACCACCACCTGATTTAGCAACAGCCCCCCCACACACACACCCTGATTCAACCTCTAGGGGCCCCGCGATGGGGAAATTGTCCCCGGGATCCCGGCCAACCAGCTCAGGACTCTGTCCAAGCCCACCACCACCTAATTTTAGCAGCACACCCCTACACACACCCTGATTAAACCTCTAGAGCTCCCGCAATGGGGAAATTGTCCCTGGGATCCCAGCCAACCAGCTTACCTCAAAGCCTGCTCCTGGTCCTGAGGTGTGGAGCCACAGCCCGAAGCAGCCTCTCTGCTGAGCGTCCAGGACGGAATGAACCCTGGGCCCTGCGCCTGCTCGCCTTATATAGATCCGCCAGCTCTGGCCCCGCCCACCAGCTCTGCCCCACCCTACCCACCCTGCTTTGCTCCGCCCACACCACTCCACCCCGCCCACCTTGGTAGGGCTGTGAGCCACGCCCTCACGTTTGACCTGAACTGCCCCAGACTGTGAGTTAGCTGGACCCAAGTCAACCAGAAGACCCAAAGTGGGTGCTGTGTCTTGGGATCCTGCTGGGAAAGCCACGTTCCATCTCCTGTTACACACCTCTGAAGAAATGCTTCAAGATCTTAACCCCACCTATTGAAAGTTTCTGCCCACAGCTCTGCTGTGGTCTTCAGCTGATCCCCAGTTGAATAGAAAGTCTGCTCGACTTTTTCAGTCAGAATTGTGCAGACTGACGCCATTGTACGTCTGGGTGTGGACTGTTTTGTGTGCTGTGTCAATGGAATTTCTGTTAGGTTTTTTTTTTCTGCAATTGCAAGTTACCACGGAGAATGGAATTCAGGAGTCAAAAGAATTCTTTTTTTTTTTTTTTTTTTTTTTTTGAGACAGTCTCACTGTGTTGCCTTAGGTACAAGTGCTGTGGCATCAGCCTAGGAGACACCTCAAACTTCTGGGCTCCAGCAACCCTCCTCCCTCAGCCTCCCGAGTTGCTGGAACTGCAGGTGCTCACCACAACACCCAGCTAATTTTTCTATTTTTAGTAAAGACAGGTTCTCACTCTTACTCAGGACAGTCTCAAACTCCTGAGCTCAGGCAATCATTGCCAGCTCTCTGCTTCTCTCTTCTGCCTCTTCCTTTAAGGACCCTGGTGGTAACATTGGGCCCACCAAGCAATAGAGAATCATTTCCCCATTTTAAGATTGGCTGATTAGCAGAATTGTTCCTCTGGGCCGGATAACCTAACCTTTTCACAGGTTCTAGGAATTAGGATGTGGATTCCTTTGGAAGACCATAATTCTACCTACCACGGAAAAGAATCTGGAGAAAGTTGTGGTCCCATCACAACTTTGCAATACGTATTAATGACTCAACAGTGCCATCTTCCTCACTCAGTCCCCTTGGGTTCCACATTTCCCCAAACCCTGAGTTTGCTAACATTTTCTCCAAGCCTCTGCCTTGCCTTTTCATGATATTTGTGAGCTGCTCACATGATAGAATTTTCACATGTAGATGAAGGTCACTTTATTATTTTTATCTTTTCTCAGATCGTACTTTTTGTATCTTATCCAAGGCATCTTTGCCCAATCCATGTTACAAATACCTTCTATTACAAATTTTACCTGGGGGCGGTGCCTGTGGCTAAAAGGAGTAGGGCACCAGCCCCATATGCTGGAGGTGGCAGGTTCAAACCCCGCCCCAGGGAAAAAGAAACTTTTTGACCGGTTACATTTAGATCTATGACCCATTTTGACTCAAGGTTTGTATACGGCGTTAAGTTTAACTCAAAGTTCATTTTTCTTTCTTTTTCTTTTTTCTTTTTTTTCAAAATAAGTGTTCAATTGCTTTAGCATCGCTTGTTAAAAACACTGTCCTTTGTCCACTTGTCTCTAACTTTGTCTAAAACCCAGTTGGTTGCGTTTTTCTGAGTCCAGTCCTGTACTTCCTATTCATTTCCCTTGGTCTGTGTGTCTGTTGTCTGTCCAACCTAACACTATCTTCATATTTGAAATATACCATTTAGGCTCGGTGCCTGTGGCTCAATTGGCTAAGGTGCCAGCCACGTACACCTAAGGTGGCAGGTTCGAATCCCCAGCCCGGGTCCTCCAAACAACAATGATGGCTGCAACCAAAAAATGGCCGGGCGTGTGGCAGGCGTCTGTGGTCCCAGCTACTTGGGAGGTGGAGGCAGGAGACTTGCTTGAGCCCAGGAGTTGGAGGTTGCTATGAGCTGTGATGCCATGGCACTCTACCCAGGGGGATAGCTTGAGGCTCCGTCTCAAAAAAAAAAAAAAAAGAAATGTCATTATGTTAAGTGAAATAAGTCAAGCACAGAAAGACAAATAGCACATGTTCTCACACCTATGTGGGAGCTAAAAAAGTGAATCTCATGAAAATAGAGAGTAGACTGTTAGTTATCAGTGGCCAGGTAGAGGAGGGGGGGAGAGTATGAAGGGGAAAAAAAGGGAAAAAATGTATTCATTAAAAATATCTAATTAAAGCCAGAGAAAGTATAAAAAGATAGCAAAATAAGGATAAATATGAGAAATAGAAAAGTTTCAAAGATTATAGATTTTAATGCAACTGTATCAATAATTGTTCTGATAATCTCTGAATTTTAATCAATAAGTATAAGCTGTTGTCAAATTGGATTAAAAATCAAACCAAGCCCCCAAAGTATACAGTCTATAAGAAGCTTAACTTTATTATATATAGATATAGCTTACTTTATTATATATATATATTTATTTATTTTATTTTATTTTTTTGTTTAGAGACAGAGTCTCACTTTCTTGCCCTCGGTAGAGTGTTGTAGCATCACAGCTCACAGCAACCTCCAATTCCTGGGCTTAAGGTGACTCTCTTGCCTCAGCCTCCTGAGTAGCTGGGACTACAGGTGCCCACCTCAACACTCGGCTATTTTTTTGTTGCAATTTGGTCTGGGCTGTGTTTGAACCCGCCACCCTCGGTATATGGAGCTGGCGCCCTACTCACTGAGCCACAGGTGCCACCCTATTTTTTTTTGAGATAGAGTCTCCCTCTGTTGCCCTGGGTAGAGTGCCCTGGTGTCATAGCTCACAGCAACCTCAACTCTTGAGCTCAAGTGGTCCTCTCACCTCAACTTCCCCAGTAGCTGGAACTATAGGCACCCGGCACAATGTCCAGCTTGTTTTTCTATTTTTTTTTTTTTTTTAGTAGATACAGGGTCTCACTCTTGTTCAAGAAAGAGTCTTGCAGGTCTAGAACTCCTGAGCTCAAGGGATCCTCCCACCTCCGCCTCCCAGAGTGCTAGGATTACAGGCATAAGCCACCATACCCAGCGACAAGAAACATACTTTAAATATAAAGACTCAGGTTAAAAATTAAAGAATGAAGACAGATATACTACGCAAACACTAATCAAAATAAAGTTAATCATATTAATTTCAGGCAAAGCAGACTTTGGGACAAGAAAGATTATTCAGGATAAAGAAGGCATTACATAATGATAAAATAGTTAATTCTCCAAAAACACATGCCATCCTTAACATGCATGCACCTAAACAGAAGAGCCTAAAAATCTATAAAAGAAAACTAGTAAACCTGATAGAAGAAATAGAAAAATCCACAAGTTAGAGGTGTAAATATCCCTCTTTCAGTAAGTGATAGACCAGACAGAAAAGTAGTAAGGATATAGCTGACCTAAACAGCACTACCTACCAACTTTACCTAATGGAAATTTATAGAACACTCCACTTAACAGCAACAGAAGACATTCTGCTTAAGTGAATATGGAACATTCATCAAAATAGATTGCAGTTGGGGTGATAAAACACATTCAACACATTTAAAGGTATAAAAATCATACAAAATGTATTCTCAGACTATAAAGGAATGGAACTAGAAATCAGTAACAGAGTGATAGCTGCAAAGTTTCCAGATATTTGGAGATTAAATAACACACTTCTAAGAGCAAAGTTTCTAGATATTTGGAAATTAAATAACACACTTCAGGAGTTCAAGACCAGCCTGAGCATAAGTGAGACCCTGTCTCTACAAAACATAGAAAAAAAAAATCAGCCAGGCATGGTGGTGGGTGCCTGTAGTCCCAGCTACTCAGGAGGCTGAGGCAGGAGGATCCCTTGAGTCCGGGAGCAGCTAGCTATGATGACGCCACTGCACTCTACGCAAGGAAATAGAGTGAAATTCTGTCTCAAAAAAATTAATATCCATCTCATCAAATACTATGGGATGAAGTGAAATCACTGCTTACAGGGAAAATCATGGTGGCATTAAATGCATGTAATAGATATGAAGAAAGGTCTAAAATCAATAACCTGAGTCCCACTTTAGGAAACAAATAACTCTATATGCATTCATTTGATA
>CAUYQV010057250.1:0-25578 GCA_963574575.1 Galagoides demidoff | reverse complement strand
CCTCCAACTCCTGGGCTCAAGCGAGTCTCCTGCCTCCGCCTCCCAAGTAGCTGGGACCACAGGCGCCCTCCACAACGCCTGGCCATTTTTTGGTTGCAGCCATCATTGTTGTTTGGCGGGCCTGGGCTGGGGATTCGAACCCGCCACCTTAGGTGTATATGGCTGGCGCCTTAGCCGATTGAGCCACAGGCACCGAGCAAGGGAATAATTTTTAAAATAACATACTAAAAAGAAAACTTTGAAGCTTTGGTGCCTGAGCAGAAACTTGCTCTGTCTTGGGTGTTTTTAAAATTTTGTAAGCCATTCTGTTATTATTTATCTCAGTATACGTCTCTGTTTCTCTTTGCCTCTCTGGATCTCTCTCTTGTACTTTGTGTCTTTCTTCTCCGCTCACTGCCTCTTTCTTTTTCTCTCTTTCTCTGTCTGTCTGTCACACACATACACAGACACATATGTAGTTTGCTTGTCTACCTACCTGCTTCCCTTGCTAAATTGTGACTTAATGGCAAGACTCAATTTTTTTTAAATAGATTACATGAATCAGTGACTTTGAATTACTTATAATGACATTTCCACTAGTGGCCTTAGTTTTACTTCTCAGTGTCTGGAATTGTTCACCTTCTTTCAAATTAGAAAACAGCTAAGTGTGAACACAGGGAATGTAAATTTAATTCTAGCAATTTAGCAATGTTCACCTCCCAGAGAGAAGGAAATCAGATTTAATCGTGTTTTATTATTATTTCCAGATTTGTGATTCTTTCTGATTGATTATGTGTAGCTGATATGAAAAGATGTTGAACCAGCGTTTGGGGGCTGAGCTCCACGCTGCTGTGAAATCCTTAGTCAGGAGAACAGCTACAGTTACCAGACTCTCCTGAGGGTCTATTAGGCTTTTTTTTCCTCAACGTTTTACATGGAATCTTTTTATCCAATATGCAAGATACTTATATGCAGGCCACCTCTCTTTCTATACAGAGGAGGAAATTAAGCTTAGTGTCCCCACCACCACCACATAATAGAGAAAGAAAACTTATTAGTGGCAAAAACCAGAATTTTAACTCAGGGTAGACAAGGTCTGGCATGCCTTGTGCCTTTTATGTTGTACAGAAAGGTATATTCAGTTTGGGATAGGTGAGCATTAGTGGAAAGAGACCTCTGATCAGGTGCTAGCAGTTAATTTTGGGTTTGTCTTTTTTCAATAAACACCTCGTCTTTGTGAATTCTGAGTAAAGGAGCATGGGCAGATACTGTTGACCACAAATTATTACGACTCTGCTGCCGAGTAGAGGAGCGGGTTTGCAGCCCAGTAAGAACAGAGAGTCTGCAGGCCTCGATGAATGGACCTGCCCCCGGCCCCACTCCGGCCTTTTCCCTCAGGTTCTTGCCTCTCTGCGTAGAGAGGAGGTTCGCACTTATGTGTTTTTTTTTAAACAGTTTTTTTTATTAAATCATAACTGTGTACATTAATGCATTTATGTCTAGCTTGACTCTAGCAGAATGAAACTGCCAGATAGTTCTGGCCAATACATCACATGCATATGAGATCCAACCACTGTTGGAATAAGCTTTTTCTTGCTGGCGGTGGTCGGAGCGTCCTCACCTCCTGCCCTGGTCCTCCCGGGTGGCACAGGTCCTCATGTTGTGAAAGATTAATTTTAGGGGACTTCAAGGGACTTTTGAAGTATAGCAGCCTCATAAACATAATTCGTTTGACCCATAATACTTCTTCCAAAAAACTGAGCCTATAAAATGAGATGACTTATCAATATTTATATGAATTCCATCAAGTGAGTGGGAGCTCACTGTCAAGATTAACATCTGCCGAGTGCTGTGTTTACGAGCGCAACTCTGGCGTCATCACCCTTCCAGTCACTTCCCTCATCCTGGGTCCCTTGATAAATCCAGACGCAGGTCGAGGAATGAGGCCAGTTACCTGCGAGGCACCTGCGGACTGGTAAGAGCCCTGCAGGGGCCAGGTGGGGCAGGGTTGCCAGCGCGTGGTTGCAATCGTTCCTGTGTGTCTGGAAGGATTTGCTGAATTTCTCTGAGCCTTAGTGTTCTGATCTAAAAATGGGAAGCTGACGTAACTGACAGGCTGCTTTGAGTTCCGACATTTATTAGTTCTACTGACAAACGTCAGGGAGGTACCAATGATGTCTCATCCAAACTCAGAGGCATAAGAGACTTTAGGACTTCACTTGGTGGAGAAAGGGAAGTTAGGGGATCAGAACTGGGTCTTCCTGAATGTGGGAGCTGAGGAGTGGGGAGCGGGCAGGCAGGGCCCTTCCCCAGCTGCACCTGCCTTGCTGTCTCACCAGCCCCCTCTCCTTCCCCTCGCTTCCCGTCCCTCTGACCTCCCCTCCAGAACCGCCCTCCTCTGTCTCCATCACCCCCACCCCTCGCTCTCTCAGAGGCAGCTTTTCTTGATCCTTCACTTGGAATCTACTGATAAACATTCAACTGGTCTCTAGATTTCAATCTCCTGCACAAAAGTTTATAACTTTCTTTTAGATCTTGGAAGCAAAGTCCCTTCACCTCACTGCCCTCTCACAGAACCTAACTAAATGCACCCAACTCAATGCGAGTGAGCGGCTGCTGGAAACAGTTAAGCAAACTTGAGCTCAAACTATTTACCTTTCGATTTTCCAAAACTAATTCCCGTTACCTTTTCACAAATTTCATGTTCGGGCAAACTGTCTCTATGGAGATCCCTACAGCTAGAGTTTGTTGTGACTGACATTTCTGTTCTTTCTGAAAAAGTTTCTAAAGAAACTTCAGGTTTATCTCCCCAAGAATCTTTATCCAGGGAAAGTAAAGTAAAATATTACCAAACTTGACCCCTCCTTCAAGTTTCAGCCACCAAATCACCACATCCTCGAAGTCCATTATAACACTCTCGTGTGAAAATACAATTTTCATTTAATATTCTGTGTCATATTCATCATTATTGTATCTCTGTATTTTTCTTTGGGCATTTAGTGTTAGTTGATAGAGATAAATTAAAATTAAATTTATGTTTTTTATGCTGAATCTGAGTAGGGTTCTTTCCCTAATTATATATCATCTTAAAGTAGTTATTATCAAATGTGTGGTTGATGAATAAATACTCACAACAGATGATTCTAAATGGGAAGAAAAAGGACGAGGGAACAGAAGTCAGAATGTGTCTTGGAATCTTGGAAGGGGGACTGATCCAGGCATATTGGAAATTCCCATTGTATGGATTTAATTTGTGAACATAATATTCAAGTAAGTTTGAAATTTCAATGAATTTTAAAGGAGTATTTTATATTTTTATCTAAATAACTTTTAGCTTTAAAATTTTGAGGGCCGTTTTCTTCCTTTGTGGTGCATAGATTTTGCTGCTAATTCTAAATTCCAATTTTCATCCTTTCAGATTTAGAAATATTAACCAGGCATGTGCTAAACACAAATGCCACCTTCAGGTAAGAAGCCTCCCTGCCCCCACCTAGATTTGTTCCTACAGTGCCCTGGAATCCTTTGTCTTTCTCTAATTATATTAACATATTCTGCATCAGATTGCGAAACATTTTATATTCATGTCCTGTCTTTATTTTATCATGCTTTATATTTTCTTGCCTACAAACCTGAAGTACTTCTCTTCAGACAGTAGGAAATTAATAATAATAATTAGTGCTAGTTTGAATTGTATTTCTTGAAAAGGAGCTTTTCCCCTGTTTTCCTAAGACTTTAAGAGCCTAAATAACAGCTAGAAATTGAGCACGTCCCTTGTTGGTCAAATGATCGTTTCATCACCATTTATTTCATTTTGTAGCTGAATGCTCTTTCTTCTTTGTTTTCAAATAGCTCCTCTGTCTCCGACTACATGGCATGGACACGGCATTGTCTGCTTTTGTTTGTTTATGACAAGGCACACTGATTCGATTTTCCGGTCCATATAGCTTATGTATAAATCATCTCATCCAAACTCATCCATTACATTTGTGGTCTAGCTGGCTGGTGCTTTGAAAATAAATAATGAGTTTGCATTATTTCTGGTGAGAGTTTCAAAAAAAATATACAAAATACATGAATTTGTAAATAGCTTACTTGGGTTTTTAAAATGTGTGATGATATTTCTTTCTTTGTAAGACTTTTAAAAACTATCCTAGAGGGGCGGTGCCTGTGGCTCAAAGGAGTAGGGTGCTGGCCTCATATGCCAGAGATGTCGGGTTCAAACCCAGCCCCAGCCAAAAAGACATCCTGGGGTTGAATAGACAATAATTCATGTGAGTTGAGGCAAGGGGAAAATATCAGATGGTAAACGTCTTTCCTCAAAGGGTGATTTATTTTTCTTCGTAAGGCAAATTAATTGTACTTCTTTGCAATTAAAATTTTATTTTCATGAGAGCAGTGAAAATGAGTGCCAGGGAAAGTACAGTAATCTTGGTAATTCGCTCCGAGATGTGGTCTTGCGTTTGGTTCAGTATTTTGATAGAGAGGAGTAAGTTTGCAGACTCCCTCTCGGTCCTCCTGCCCTTACTTGGTACATCAGGAAACCAGTGTGGGGATTTTTTCACATTTGCTGAGTCCAGCTCCTTCAGCTACAAATATAGAAATTAACATGTGGGAACCTAACAGGATGTGTCCACTGATTATCTGGGTCCAAGATAAGACAGACACAAATCTCAGTTCCACGTATGCCCAAGTTAGCTTCACAAGGACAGCAGTACTGTTTTACTCCCTCAACTGTCACTGATTCGGAGTTACTATCCTTAAACTCTGGTTATTACTCTTTTATAGGTTCGTAGACATCCTATTTAGTTAGTTTCACAGACCTTTGGGAACATCTTGGGGAAATATTGACAGTATATATGCATATTAATTTTCTCTTGTTGGTATAAATAATCATGACAGATTGGGGGTGGCGCCTGTGGCTTGAAGGTAAGGTGACCAGTCTGGCTTTTTGGCGGGATGGTCCTGATTTTTAACAATTTGTCCTGTGTCCTGTAGTGTTTTTTAAAAGTCCCAATTTTTGGAAAGAATGCAGGACAAGCTAGGGAACAGCGGGAGAACAGGAAGGGAATATATGGTTTTCGGCTGCCATGTGGCTATTTCACCAGGATATGAGTTTTATATTATTTTTGTTAATTTTATAACGTTAAACTTTAATAATAACAAATAATTGTTGAGAATTGATTATCAAGAACTGCTTATCAAAGTTTGCATTGTTATCAGGCCCTGCCCCCCCAATGGTGTCCCACTTTACCAATGTTAAAATCTGGTCACCTTACTCAAAGGAGTAGGGTGCTGGAGGTGGTAGGTTCAAACCCAGCCCCAGCCAAATAAAAAAAAATGACAGATTTAGCGGCTTAAATCAACATAAATATGTGTATTATCTCATTTCTATAGACCTCTGACACAGGTCTCACTAGGTGGAAATCAAAGTGTCACTAGGACTGGGTTCCTTTCATTAGAAGATGAAATTTTTCTCCCCTTTTCTGGTTCCAGAGGCTGTCCATGTTCTTGGGCTACCAGCTCCTTTCTTCCATTGTTGAGGCCTGTAACATTGCACCCTCTGACCGTCCTCCCTGTCACTTGTCCCTCTGACTCTCAGACTGCTAGTCTGTCTCCCTCTTCTGCTTTTAAGGATCCTCGTAGTTACATTGGATTCATCCAGAACACGAATAGATGAAAAGAATGGATGGATGACAGGTGCAGAAACATCTCCCTATTTTAAAGTTAGTTAGTAACCTTAACTCCATCGGTAACATTAACCTACCACAGCCACAGGTTCTGTGGATTAGGACCAGGATATCTCCGTGGGATCATTATTCTGCCTTCCATGTTCTATAGCCTTACTATAGAATACTTACTTAAGGAGGCCAGACTCCCCTTCTATGAAGAAGAACTAACTGGGTGAGAATGCATGACTTTCAATGGTGCTGATTCAAATAAGGTGACTGCTCACCATGCCAAGGGATTTGGGGTGATATAGATGTTGTAACAACTTTGGGTTTGGGGGATTATGTATCACCTATACACTGACCACTGGAATTATTTCTTGGCTCACCATAAACAACAAGCCACTCACAGATTCCTTTATGTCAAAACACACTAACTTGCACTCACCCATGATGCCTGTTGCAATGCTGTCTTTGCTGGTTAGTCCCTGTCACTAGACTCCTGTGCTCCAGAATTACATCATTTCTGTTGTATTCATTGAGTCTGTTTCAATGTCAGCATCTCTTACCATCATTCCTAGTCTTTGAAGGACAGCCACCATGGAGACATTATGGATTCTGTCTCCCTTAGTATTACTTAATTTCTCAATGCCTTAGGGAAGGGAGTGTTTATCTGGGTCCTCCTGGTGGGTATAGTCGAGTGTACGTGTATATATTCTATTTTCCCATAATAAGGTTAATTTACCATTTCTAGCTCCTTAAATCTTAATTGCTTCCACTAAATTATACCAGGAATGTGCTGTCATCTAAATTTAATGGAAAGAAAATCAATGTTAAAACCAAGATTAAATCAACCAAGTTAATAATCTGTTAGAATCACTTCCTCCTGCTCTGCTTATGTGTTTAATAATTGAGGATGTCCTATATCAAAAAATTTAGTCTCTTCTCTGGTGTAACATTCCTAGAATTCAGTCACATACATGTTGTTAGGTTCCAGGTGATATAAATTTTACAAACATTGTAACATTTTAGTTTAGATGCTCTCGGTTTCTGGAGAAGGTTCTGTGGTTCTCTTCCACCATATTGGTATCTAACTTTTCATGGGCTTGAAAGTGATGGAGAGGGGTCAGGATGATTATGAGGACAGCAGAGTACCTCTTGAGAAGTGTCTGCTCAGGTCCAAGCTATCACAGGGGCCTGAGGAAGTGAAGGGCTGATCTCCTCAAATGAGAGAAGACAGGAGAGGGTAATCCTGCTGGCAAAGGGAATTCTGAGCACTTGCAGTGTCCCGGTTCATCAGAATCATCTACCAAATATGCCAAATCACAGTGATCAAGGTTTCACTCTTGCCATGTACTCTCTTAGATTCAACAAAAAACAACTCTTTGAGGCTGTGTATTCAACCTGAGGTTTATTGTGAAAGATGCATATTTAGATTTTTAAATCTAATCCTAAATCACCTTTTCTCTGAAGCTATTAAAACAGAGATCTAAAATCCATGGCCCATGCTAGGAATAGTTCAGACAGTTTTAGAAAGTTAAAACAAAATAAAAATAAGAAGAGTATGCACCATAGACTGTAGGGGGGACCTATAATTCCTGAAATATTTACCATCTGATGCTTTAGAGAAAAAGTTTACCAAACCCTGTATTAGAAAGAAAAAGAGGTGATTGTTTTAAGTTTACACAAGTGGTCTTACATACATTTTAAGGCTGACTGTACCTTTATCCATAGTTAAAAATCTAGTGTTTTTTCTGTGAATTCTACTGTAGTCATCAGTAGCTCTCCACCGTTCAGACTGTGTAACCATTTTCATCTCTACCTCAGAACACGTTCTCTTAAACAGAACACCTCCTTGACCTCCAAGAGGTTCACAGTTAGCAGTTCATCCCAAGTTCATAATTTCATAAAGCCACACATTACTGGTATCCCATTTTCATCAGACAAAGATGTTATCGAAGTATTTAAACTAAAAAAATTGGAAAATTAAATCCCATGGTCTCCTATTGACTGCCTTAATGCCCAGAATTATGTTCATACAGAATCTAATCAGACAATGGAAACCACTTTGTGCATTTAAAACAGTAGTATTTTAACATAAAAATCCATTCCACATATAATGGAAGAACAGAGACGCTAAATGCAGGATGATGGAGCAACCCAGAAATAAGCAATCGTGGGATTTCCTAGGACCTCTAGGCCTATAAGGAAAAAGGGAAGAAAGAGATGGTGTCCCCAGAGCTTAGACACAGAAGCAGGATTCTGGGGAACTATGGGGGGCTTTCATTTGGCCGCTGAGTTCATGGAGCATGGATTGTACGGCAGGTGACAGACCAGTGTTGGGTGGGGGTGCAGCTACATTTGGAGGTGTTATTCAAAGCAGGTGAGTGAGGCTGTCCCGTGTTATTCCTTCCTCCTGTCTCCTGCTGTTCCTGCCTAGACTAAAGCTAGTTAGAAAGCAAACACAAACACACTGGGCAGTGCCACTCCCTGTCTCACAGAGCAAGGCAGAGGGGCACGGGAACTGGGCACAAACGGAGGAACAATTTTCACACTTGCTTCGTGTTCAGCAGCATACTAAAAATTTAATTATTAATTCTACTGATTTATCTGTATATTCTTCCATTACATACTTACGATATTACCTACATGTACTTGTGGTTAATATTTATTTTTCAACTCATGGTATTATTTCTTTTTCTTGATTTATTATACTTACAAGCACTGCCAATAAAATATTCAATAGAAATGTTAGCAGTAGCATTTCTATACTGCAGAGGGGAAGTCAAGTTTGTTATTAAGGGTTTGTGTGGGATAAACTGCCTCTATTTTGTACACTGTAAAGGTTTCTTAGTTCGTTAGTTTATTTATGTTTTTAATTATTGCTGTCACTGTGGATGCCCTGTTTTCATAAATAATAACTTTATTAAAGCATAATTTACATACAGAAAGCTGTACATATACAATTTATGCAACTTGGTGAGTTTCAAATAATTCTTCACCTTGAAACTATCACCACAACAATGTCATAAACATAGCCATTACTTCTACAAGCTCCCTCTTGCCCTTCATACTGATTAGTTTTGTCATTTTGGTAAAACACCTAACGTTAGCTCTGCCCTTTTAGCAAATTTCTAAGTACACAACATGGTCAGCTGAGGAACCACTGCTAGTATTTCTTTTTCTATTGTCTATAAGATTTGGCATGATCTGTTTTTTTAAAATTATCTTTTATTTATAAATATTAGTTGTCTATTTTTTTGAGACTTTGGAAAAAATAAGATGAAGACTTTAACTGATCAAAGTATTCTATAATAAACATACTCCAATCTGACAATGTGAATGTTACTTTCTTTGCATTATTACTGTTATTATTGGTTAATATTTCAGTGCAGCAATTGTCTGATTTCTTTTCTGAATGTATTTATCTTTATTTGTTCTTTATGAGGTTTTTGTTCTCAGTCCTTATGTTAAATATTGTTATCATCATTAAATTTAGCCTTTTTAATTCTGTGAAGGCAAAAGTGGAAACCTAATATACACACATATAAGCAAGAAAAAAAAGAATGCAAAGTAATTTTCTTAAATATTATTTATCAAATGTCATCTGAACAAGTTTTATATAGCATTTGTAGAAAATGAGTAAAAAATGTAATAATGTGCAATGTAACAACCTGTTCTCTGTAATAAAATATTTGAGAGGTTATCTTTCTCTGAGTCTTTCAGATATGCTCCATTTTATTCTAAAGAACGTTTTAATAGATACTACATTAGGTTTTTAATATTTATAAATTCTTGATTGTAGAAATTATGACCAAATATTTTTTCAATGGTTTAAGGATATGTATATCTCTTGGAAAAATTCTTCCTTAACCCCAGGTGGCTGGTGGAATCCTCTTATCATTTTTACAACTGCTGGACATGCTGTACAATCTGCAACTTCATTCACAGTATCTGGCAGAGTTTATTTAATATAATGCTACTGGAATAAACTCCTCCTGTTTCTATTATGTGACATTTGAAACTACGCATATTAAATGACTAAGAACTTCAGATGGAAGTATATTTTGCTATCAGGGTGTGACTGTCTCTTCTTGCACCTGTGTGTTTGTGCAGGAAACACGTCTGGTCCGCCGCATATTATTATGCCTTCTTAATAATATGTGGCTGAAAGTGGGGAAAAGCCTAACTTGTTCTTACTTAAGACACTGTTAGAAAGTAAACCAATGTCTGATTAATTTTAAATATAAATATTCTCACACCTATCCATTCCAAAGCATTTGAATCAAGTAGTAAGAATCTTTATAAATATAACTATTAATTTTTACTTCTAGAATGTTCCCCCTTGATCTTATTTATATACTATAGGGGAGGAAATGAAAAAAAAAATACATGTAGCAATAGTAGAAATATTTAACTTACAAAAAAACTAACTTTTTCCCACAGAGATTTCAAAACTTTGTTTCTTGAATTTACTTGTGATTTTAGTCACAAGTATTTTGGAGAATGTTACAACCTAAAGACTTGTCCAGCACCATCTGGTATAGATTAGTGCAGACATTACTGGTAGACAGAGCAAGGCCGTGGTACCAACCCTCTTTGTATGTCCTCTACTCCTGTGTCTGTGCTCGCTGTATAAAACGTAAGAATGCTGAACATCAGCCAGAGGAGAACAAAGCTCTAATCAATTCACCGTTTGTGCTTGAGGATGGTTTTGCTTCAGTGAACAGAAATCTGATTATCCCTAAAAGGCTAACTGTAAAGTTTCTGTATACCCTAATAATGGTTACTGCCTACGTTATCGTTCCTATTTCAATTTCCTCTCTGAAATGACTTCCTTCCTTCTTTCCATGAGGCTAAAATAAAAAAAACGTTCAATTTATCTGGTAAAGAGTATCAGGATGCATATGAACTTAGGAAATGAAATTAAGTGCATTTTCATTAATTCCACAGAAACTATGATTGCTTATGATGTGCCAGTCATGGTGACAGCCATTGAGAGATGTGTAGAGACCTTTTAACTTCAAGACACTTCCAGTCCAGTGGTGAACTCAAGCCAGGAGCAGACACTCATTCACTACTGGAGAAATATAAACAAATTTCTTCTTTTTTTTCCATTTGTTTTTCTAAATTTGAAAATACAGTATCTCTCTTTCTTTACTTTTTCTTATCTTGATTAAAATTTCAACTAAAAACAAATTTAAGAAAACTGGATTAAGTGATTACATTTTATGCACCTTTTTAAGGCAACTGTGTCACCTTAAATAAGGAACTGAAATAATCATTGTCAAAATTTTCCAAAGTTCTAACATACTTCATAAAATTTAAAAAAGGAGTTACATTTAAAAGTATAGTAACATTTTCATTAGGGCTCAAATCATATCTAAGGACCATAAAATACTGTAAATATCAAACAGGAATAGAGCAGATTAATTTAAATCATTCTGGTGAGATACAAGAAATTAGGCAATGTGAGGTGTTTTACATTTCTTTTCCCTAATCTTTCTTGCATGTTTAAAAAATGAATTTCCAGTACTCTTGAGAGAATAATGAATGTTTTTAAGAATTATTTTGAAATCATAGAACATGGAAATGAATTTTATTCCATGAACCATGAAATGAGATTTGGAAGAATAAACTTCCTTTTCAGAATCATATCTGTTCTGGTTCAATGTTTTCCCCTGCTATGAAAAGTCACAATCAGGGAGAAAGTTTTGATTATAGAGGAACGGGTTTCTTATAGACCCATTATTATTGATAAGTATTTATGGTAAACAAATTACATGAGAATTTAAATTTTAAGAATTTATCTGATAGTGGGTTTGAAGTTACCCAATAAAATGTCTACTCTAATGACATGTTGGTGAATAATGTTATAGTTACTTAAATATAAAGTACTTCTAATTAGAAATGCACATAACTGGGTCTACTGATAATGATATATGAAGATGTAGTTGTAACCATAGAGAACAACTTAGCAAAAACTTAGAAGAAAATATTTTAAGAGACCTACTTATAAGCATTTGAGAGTAAAAATAGTCAGCCAGAAAGTTGCAAAGTGTTTGTTTTTGATCAACCACTGAGTTGAGAAGTGAAATTTGTGGCTTTCTGACTTGTCCCTCTTCATCCCCAGGCTCCCCTGCGCAGGTGGTGGTAACGTGCAGCCTCATCTGCTTACAGGGCATGTAAGAGCATTCTGAAGAGCAGATAAGCTAGAAAACAATGCACACACAGAGGGAACCCCAGAATACTTGGTGCAAAAGTAGACAGAAATGAGATGGGTCCTAACTTTGAAAAAGAAAGAACTGATTCTGTGAGATCTGCATGTTTGCTGTGCTTTTGGTGTGATTCCAAATCCATACATAGCTTGAAGGCTTGTGGGAAGAATTTAGGGCACATAGTAAGATTTAAGGCAAACCCTAGAAATAAACAAAAATAAAACTCAGAAAGGGTAAGCCTCCAAATCTAAATATGAACTTGCTCAATGCTTGAATGGATACCCAGGTGCACAGGCTCAGCGGAGCTTGCCATGGGTCCAAGCTGGTGGCAGAAGCAAACTGAACAGAGTCATCAGCACATACCCACTGTGTGGAAGAAAGATTTCTCAGTACTAGTCTTAACAAAGTAAGTGGGTACCATAAATAATGGCAGACACCAAAGTCTTTAAACACTACTCATAATGACCCATGGAAAACAAATGTGTAAGCCACACTCAGCAAAGAAAGAAGTTATTAGAAATTTATTTAAAGGGAACCACTGGGAGATTTCACAAATAAACATGTCAAAGCAACTATTTTAAATTATTTAAAAGGGTTAAAATAAACTGTGTATAAAAAATTCAAGGTAAATTTGGTATTAATAATAAAAAGATAGGAATTTTCAGCAGAGAGCTAGAAATTATGAATATGAAATAATTTGAAACAATAAGTTAAATGACAAATAAAAATGTACTATGGAGTATTAAAAATACATTTGAGGTGGCATAAAAATAATCAGTGAATTACAAATTAAATTAATAGTCACTATCCAATATGAATAACAGAAGTTATACAAAAAAGAATGAGGCCATAAAGACCTTATCAAATGTGACAATATAGTTTCAATTAAGACTCAGAAGGAGCAAAAAGATAAAAAAGGGAAAATTTAACAAATATATATAAAAAAGAATAGAAATCTCCCAAATTCAGTGAAAAACATTAACTGTAATGTCAAAAAAAAAAAAAATAGCAGTCAACATGAAGAAAACTGCCCTTAGGTGTGGTATATTTAAACTGACAAAAGGCAAACTAAAGAGAACATCTGGATTGTAGATTTAAAAAAAAAGATATACATAGGAAAGTAGTAACAACTAACAACTGACTTTTCATTAGAAATAATGGAGGCCAGAATACATTTAAATGATATATTCAAAGTACAGAAAAAATCTTTTAACCCAGAATTCTATAACCAATCAAGCTATTCTTGAAACCTGCATGCTTAAATATAGTCATTTTCATATTAATGATAGAGTTTGCAGATAACTGCACTTCAAGAAATACTAGACAAAATCAAACTGAAGGAACTTGTACTGGTGGGTAATCTTGATTATGCAAGAAAGAATGGAGATCACCAGATAGGGTGGACATATGAGTAAATACAAAAAAATACATACACATGACATGTGCTTATAGAGAGAGGACTACATATATGTGTTTTAATACATAAGCAAAATATTTTTTCTATAAATTTCTTTATGACACATGTAGCTAATCAAAAGAAAAATCAAATGCTATTTTCTTAGAGTTTTAACAAATGTTGATATTATAGATGTAATAATGATGGTATTGAGGATTCAGAGATGTAAATTTTCAATTTACCAGAAATAATACGATATTAAAGAGAACTGTGCTACATTTAATGTGTATGTTGTAACCTCTAAAGAGAGGGCTAAAAAAATGAAAGAATATAGTTAAAGGCCAAAATATTTACTTCAATATTATTGTAAAAATGTTCTTAGCTCAAAATAAGGCATGAAAAATGTTAAGATAGGAAAAAAAATACAGGCATTAGATAAATTGAAAACACCAAAAATGACAGACCTAATTTTAAGAATATTTTTAACTACATCAAATGCTAATGTACTACAAATTCTTGTTAATAGGCAGAGATTGCTGTAATTTGTAAGTAAGCAATGAGCACCAATGTAATTTTCTAAAAGCAACACATTTTAAATACTAAGACCAAAAATAAGTTACAAGTGGAAGATGGAAGAAACCCTGCAAACAAAAAAGCATAAAGCTAGTTGCTCTATGACTTAGTAGCAAATAAAATATAATTTTAGACAAGAAGTATTACAACAGATAAAAGGGAGATTTAATAATAATGACATCAATGCAACAAAAAATAATGATTAAAATATGTATTTATGAATAAAACTCTAAAATACAGAAGCAAAAATGGTAGACTGAAAGGAGAAACAAAATATATCAGTCTTAGTTGAAGATAATAATACTCTTCTCAGAGTAATTGACAGAATGAATAGACAGAACATCAGTAAATACATGACAAATTATCAATTAACTTATTTTTCCTGATATTTATAAAATACTAAACTCATAGCAACAAAATATGCATTTTTGCAAGTACCCATAGAACTTCCATCAAGACATTCTCTGTGCAGTCCTATAAAACCTCTTAATTAACATAAAAGGCTAAAAATTATAGACCTAAAGAAATAAATCAGAAACATAATCATATCTGGAAAACTGAAAACTGTTGGTTTAAATGGCATGCATTTAAATAATACAGGAGTCCAAAAATTGCAATTATTTCTTATTAAAATTAGAAAACATTTTGAACTAATGATGAAAACACAACATGTAAAATTTGTGAAGTGCAGGTAAAGAAGCAAAATTTATTTTAGGTTGTGAATATGAGAAGGTGAGAAAGATCTAAAAGCAATGATCTAAGTTTGCATCATAAAAGCTAGGAAAACAAGATGGTAAATTCAAAAGGAAAATGAGTAGAGAGATACTAATATGAATACATGTCAGTGAAACAAAACAAAAACTACATGGAAAATTCAATAAAACCAAAATACGAGTTTTAAAAAGATTAATAAAATTGTAAAAACTCATTAGCTGACCAAGAAAAAAGATAGACGATGCATAATTTCAACATTAGTAATAAAGAGGGGACATCACTACAGATCTCACCTTAAAAAAAGATAATAAACGAATATTGTGGATGAATTTATTCCAATGAATTTGACAACATAGAGAACATAGACACATTGCTTTAAAACATAAATCATCAAAAGTGGTACAGAAAAAGATAGAAAACCTAAATATTACTAAATATAGTAAAGGAATTGGTCATTAAAATCATTTCTACCTGAAAATCAGGCTCAGGGTTATGTATGGTAATTTTTTTTAATATTTTCAATTGATAAATAATCCTAAGCCACTCAGAGTAGAGGTGGGAGTACTTTCCTACTTATTCAATGAGACTGGAATTGTCCTGATGATACTTAACCAGACAATTAACTCAGATAAAGAGTGCTAAACAGAAATATCTCTCATATACATAAATTCAAATATCTTATCACACGTCATAAAGTAAAATCTAGTAATATATAAAAACAATGCTACCTTATAACTAAATAGATTTTATACTAAGTGTGGAAATTTGGATTAATATCAAAAATCAAATGATATATTACATATTAATACAATAAAGAGAAATCTCAACTTAGTTGATGCAGAAGAAGCATTTGACAAAACTCACACATTCACAAAAATAAAGAGTAGCAGCAAAAAAGTAATAAAGAAAAGTTTCTTAAACTGATAAAAAAAAAACCCAACTATCAAAACTTACAGCTACTTACTGGTTAATGACAAATTTCTTTGTGTGTTAGATCAGTAATGTGACAAAGGTTTATTCATTCATGACTTCTGTTAGCCCTTGTCCTAGAATCCTAGTCATAGAAATAAAACAAAGAAAGGCCATAGAAATGAGAAAGAAATCATATTGTCCTTATTTGCAGATGATGCAACAGTGTACACAGTAAATCCTAAGTTGCCTACAAAACAACTACTAAAACTACTAATGAGTCAATTAATGTGCCAAAATTACAAAAAAAACATAATATTCAAAATCAATTGTATATTTAGATACTGGTAATAGACAATTGGAAAATTAAATTTAAAATCAAAAGTTTTTACAATAGAATAAAATAAGTAAGACTTCCACAATGAGATCTAATCATTTTTGGGTAAAATTAAACATATGATGTGATGTATCTATCATGTTATACAGTGACATTACAGTTACAATGACAATGATTCCCAAATTGATCTATAGTGTCACTTCCATCCTAGTAAAATTTGTCATAGGATTTTCTGTAGGAAGGAGATGCTTAGTTATGATGTTATACATAAATTGAAAGAAACAAAAAACAAAACAAAACAACTTTTAAAAGAATAATGTTAGGTCTACAATACCAAATTTCAGGACTTACTGAATGATAGTTGAGAATTAAGGAACTGGTTTTAAGAATAAGTATATATTAGTAGACCAGAGGAACAGAGGTGGGAGCAATTCAATCCATAGAAAAGGTATTGTGATACAAGTATAGTATTTTCAATAAAAGTTGCTAGATATTTGAATCTTTATGGAAAAAATTACTTTGACTCTTACCTAATGCTAAGCCAAAATTAATTTAAAACTAATAACACATTTAAATATTGGAGAATTTTGAGACTCCCCTCACATCTAAATTGGGTTTCTAGTTGCAGTGTCAACCCTGCCCTAACAGGATAGCTTGATATGAGTTTTTGCAGTGTGCATTTTGTAGGATACTTTTACTTTTTTAAATCTGGTAGAAGATCCTGGTTGTCTAAACCACGGTCAGTACATCTTTCACATGGGAAACCTTATTCTGGGGCAGCCCCTTGGTTTTGGATGGAAAGTACAAATTCAGTACACCACCACATCATTTATCAAGTGACTAAGACTAGAACAGATTTTAGCACAGATGTACAGCAAAAGGAACTCTTAAATACTACTGGTGAAAACTCAAAATGAAAACAGCAATTTTGAAAAACAGGTTAGCAGTTTCTGATGTAGTAACACATATAACTCGCATATGCCCCAGTAATTCCACCTCAAGGTCTTCATGCAAGACAAAGACTGAAACCTGTGACTGAAATGTGAATGTGTATAGTGATGTAATCAGTAATAACCCCAAACCAGAAACAAATGACCATCAATGGGTAAATGGACAAATTGTGGTATATCCATTCAGTTAAATTCTAGTCTATTAAAAAATATCTAGCAATAAAGGGACAAAATACTTTCATATGTAATAATATGTGCAAATTTCAAAACTTATTTTTAACGAAATTAAACACATGTGCTTCCATTTTTATAAAATTCTAGAAATGAAAAATTTATATTTACTGAAAAATATCATTGATTACTTGAGGCTGGGATTACAAAGAGATATGAACTGTTTAGGAGATAGAAATGTTTTATGTGTTGGTTTTCATGATGAGGATATACCTATATGTATATTTATTTCAAAATTTATTGAGCCATGTGTTTGAAATGGGTAAATTACGATTTTTAAATTATACCTTTGTAAGTAAGGATAGCAAGGAAGGTGAGATATAACTGAATACACATACGTAACTTCTTTACTTCCTTGAAATCATGTTGCCTGATGTTTTCTTCTTTTATAAACTCTTTATCACCTTTAATGATTTAGATGTGCACCAATCTGTCTCAACTGTCTAATCCTATTGTTCAGTGACTCTATCTTTGATGTTTTTCTTATATATACTTTCGAGCATATGGCATATCTCTTCACTATGGTCCATCACTGAAGTGTTAATCTTTCCCCCAGGACACAATCCCACATTCCCTAACGCTTTTCAAACATTTCTACTTATATATTTCAACACATATTTATGTTCAAGATGAGGAAACAGGACTTTATACCAACCCAACTTGCAAAGGTCATTACAACTTCCCCTTCCTGAGCCTAATATGAGGCACTGTGAAGAATATTTAGCGAATATTATTCTATCTTATTTTGACAAATAATGATGATTTGTTGTTAATAATTTGTTTTTACAAATAAAATACCTGAAACTCAGCAAAGTTAAACAAGTTGCCCAAAACAATACAACTAGTAAGAAGAAAAGTTGAGATAATCAGTGATCAGGTTCTCAGGTTTGGAACATGCTGTTACTTTTATAGAAAACCGTACATGATTGAGCTATTATATATTCTTCCCTCTCTCTGTGCTGTACAGTTAGGATCAAGATATCTCTTTTTATTTGGGCCCTGCAGGTATTTTATATTTGGCCTTTATTAAATTATCCAGTAACCGAATCTCAGTTTCCTCACCTCTTGTGCACTATTGCCAACCATATAATTAGTGAGAAGATACAATAATACTTACCTCACAGAATAATTTAAAATACTAGTAAGTAAACAAACCTGATTTACCTAATACATCTAAATTCTAATTAGTGATTACTGGGAAGCTAAAAATACCACTATCATTTTTTTTCTAATAAATCAACACATCCTCTTTGTTGTGTTGTGGCATTTTTCTCATGCCATTTACTTCTTTCTCTTTCACTCTGCTGTGGCTCTAGTAAGCAGGTCTAAATGATGCCACCTAAGTTATAGCAATGACCTTTCACTGCACCCACTCATCCATCCTGTACTTTGCTATTGGTCTTAATATCCTTATACAATCGTTGTGGCATGCTATTCTCCTATTCAAATGCTTTAATTTTTGTCTACCAAATACTATGTATACGTCTTAGTCTTTCCTTGAAATGTTTACAGTGATTTGTTCTCTGTCTTACATCTCAGAGTCTAGTAGGAGCTGCCTTTGCTGGGTTGATAATTCAGAGTTCTCTTCTGTACTTTGTTTTCTTGAAATTTTGTTTGAAGCTGCTTCCTTTATACCCAAAGTGCCACCTCTGATTTTAACCTATTATGTTTATGTATCAAGATTGAGGTAAAACTCAACCACTTCAATGGTTCCTCTTCTGTTACTCTCAGATAGTGAAAGACCTCCCCCATTTTTTTGAAATTGTATAGCTCTATTAAAATACAGGAGTTTGAGTTGAGGGACTTAGATTTGTTTTCTGAGTCTTTATTTTTTTGGAGTTTTTAGCTGGGGCTGGGTTTGAACCCGCCACCTCTGGCATATGGGGTTGGTGCCCTATTCCTTTGAGCTAAAGGCACCACCCCTGTTTTCTGAGACTTTTAAAGACCTAGCAGTAAAATCATAGGCAAATCATTTCATGTGTTTTTGAAAATCAAATATCTCAGTTTATGTGGTAATCCACACAACAATTTATAATTATTGGTGATAATAATCACTGGATTTTTATAAGTTACCATGCAGTGATATAGAGTTCTTTTATAGTGGAATTCTGATATTGAATTGGGATTATTCAGCAATTAAGGTATATAACATTTTTTAAAAGTATATAAACTGTGATATATCCATCCTACAAAGTATCAGGAAACCTTTCAAAATAACATTCAACAAGAATGTTTAACAAAAATTAAATATCTTTTAAAAATCTATATAATTAGGGAAATAAAGAGGCTTTAAAACTAGAATACATGAGGGCAGCACCTGTGGCTCAAAAAGGTAGGGCGCTGGCCCCATATGCCAGAGGTGGCAGGTTCAAATCCAGCCCTGGCCGCCCAAACAGAGCAAAACAAAACTGGAATACATGAGTTTAAAATATAGTTTCAAAACAACAGATGCTGGTGAGTGTGCAGAGAGAAGGACACTCTTATAAACTGTTGGTAGGACTGCAAACTAATACAATATATACAAAAAGTTAGTATGGAGACCCTCAAAGAAGTAAGAGGGGACCCACCACTTGATCTGCCAGTGAAGAAAGTCATGTTGTAGAAAGGAAACCTGCACTCTTGTGTTCATAGCAGCACAAGTCACATTTGTAAAGACTTGGAAACAACCCAAATGCCCACCAACACATGAATGGATAAATATAATGTGGTATCTATATATAATGGAGTACCACTCTGCCATAAAAAGTGTGATCTAGCACTGTGTTTCTTCCATGACAAGCTGGGTAGAATTGGAGACAATCCTTCTAAGTGAAGTATCACAACAATAGAAATATAAATAACACATAATCTCAGAACTAAACTGGACTAATCGATTAACATGTATGTGCACAGATGGAAGTAAAACTCAGCAAAAATTAAGCAGGTGGGAAGGAAGAGGGGGTCTTGCATAAATACACACCTGATGGCACAGTGCACAATATCTGGGTGAAGGGCACACTTACGATGTTGAATCGTTCTATACAAAGTACCCAAAACATGTTCACCCCACTAATATTCTGTCATAAAAAAGGAAATTAAAAAAATACAGCTCTGATAACTTACTAGTTGATTACCTTGGAGAACTTACCTAGACCCTTTGTACTCATTCACATTTGTATAATGATAGAAGGAACACACCTCACAGGACTGCTGTTATTGATTATTTGCCAAAATGATGTATGGATAATATATACTAAGCACCTAGTACATCACTGATATACGATACTGATGATTACCACAAACATTTTTTCAAAAGTGTTTATTTTTGAGTGTATAATCTCAAAAAGTAAATAAAAATAACAAGATGTCTCAGAGATGGTTCTCTTTGTGAAATGGATGATAGGTCATTACAATGCTCTTCTGTAGTTTTTATTCTGTGTACTCTTTTTTTCTATAATAAGAACATGTATCTTTTATTTTTCTAGCACATGTAAAGACAGTTATTACTACATAATCAGTTAAGTCATTAGGAGGAAGTCCAAAATCAGGAAAGTGTAAACTGAGTCTGTTTGGAATGCTCCGAAATCAGGACTGTACGTTAAGAAAAAATGAATGCTGTCTGTTTGCTTTAGTTGTTGTGCCCTTAATGGTGAAGAAGATTTTTAGCTTGATCAGGTCCCATTTATTTTTAGTGTTGCTACAATTGCCAATGGGGTCTTCTTCATAAAAGCTTTTCCTACGACTCTAATCCCATTACTAGGTATAATTGGGTATCTACTCCAAAGGGAAAAAAAAGAGATTATTTTGCCATAAGGACATTTGCACGCGAATGTTTATAGCAGCTTAATTTGCAACCATAAAAATGTAGAAATAGCCCAAGTTTCCATCAGTCCATGAACAGACAAACTGTGGTCTGTGTATACCATGGAATACTACTCAGCCATACAGAAAGACAGAGACTTTACAACCTTTGTATTTACCTGGAAGGATTTGGAAAACATTCTTTGAAATGAAGTGTTACAAGAATAGAAAAGCAAGTATCCCATGTTCTCAACATTAACATGAAACTAGTAGACGAACAATTATAGGCCCATAGGAGAGAAAAACACATTTAATTCAAGAGTGGGGAGAGCAGGTGCAGCAATCTCTCTCCTATTGGAAACAAGGTAGGGGTAAATGGCGCACCTCCTCGGTGAAGGGTTCTATTGCAACTGGGACTTTACCTAACATATGCAAACAGTGTACTAATTGTATGTGACCCTGTATTAATCCAAAATTTAAAAAAAAACAGTAAATAGAACTGAATTTTGTTATATCACTTGGAGGCGGGTAATCATTGCATCCAAAAACATCTTATTCTCTTCCTCAACTTATTTTAAGATTTATTTGTAGATCTTTGTCCTTCCTTGCTCCCAAACATTCAAAACTGGTTTTAATCTTTGTGCATGTGTTTCAGCTTCATTCCTTTGGCTCCGTCTCCTGAAATCTGTGGCAATACAATAGTGCCACAGATCAGTTGACAGCTTTATGTAGAAATTTCATGTTTGGCAGACTTTCATCTACAAAAGCCTGGAGGACATTGTCATCTGCCAAGTGAAGTCCTCACGGCTTCTCCTCTCTCATGTTCAGAAGTGACATGTTGTGACCCTGCACACCCTTCTGTCTTTGGTGTGCGGTTTCAATGAGATACACAGTCTACTTTCCCCAAGGGTTGTTGCTGATCTTAAAACCGGAATAACATTTTTCACATTTATATTTTCTGTCTATTACTCAAGTTATTTTTAAATATTTGTTTTCACACTGAATTCGCATCTCTAAGGACTGGCCATGGAAACATCTGTGATTCATGCTTTTGAATGAGTTTTGGGGAAAACAGAGCCAAGCAAAGGGAGTCATATTTATCTATCATGCTAAGAATGGAAGGCCTGACGTATTATTATTTTTACCCACATATGAGTCAAGGTTCTTCAGAGAGATAGAACAAATATGCTATGGATAGATTATAGATGTAGATACAGATATGAATAAATGAGAAAGGATTAATTTGGGATTTAGCTCACACGATTGCAGAGACTGAAAAAGTCTCAGATAGGATGCCTGCAAGGGGGTGATCCCCAGATGCCAAAGGCATGGCTCAGTCCAAGTCTGAAAACTTAAGCTTCAGAATCAGGGTAAACTTGCTATTTTTCATAATTCTCGTTCTGTAGTCACAGGTCTGAGAACCCAGGAGGGTGCATGGTGGCAGGTGTTCTGGGTGGAAGTCCTAGAGTTTTAAGGCTGTACAGCCAGAGTTCTGATGTCCAAGGGAAAGAAGGGAATGTTCCAGGATAGTGAGAGACAGAACACCATTTTCTCTTCTTTTTCTTTTCTTTTTTTAATTATCTAGGGCCCCAGGCAACTGAATGGTGCTGCCCACATTGAGGGTGAATTTTCTCCACTCCATCCACTGCCTCTCATGCCGATGTCCTCTGGAAACAACCTCACGGCACACCCAGAAGTTCACTAAGGTGCCTTAATCCAGTCAAGATGACACTTAAACTTCATAACCCAGTTTTGAATTTTTAAATAAATTTTACTGGTCTTAACATATTCAAACAAAAGAAAACCAACCAAGGCACCTTAGTAATTCTTTATTTCTTGTATAAAGTTCTGGTCTTTTGATGTAGAAGTATGTAGAAGTATGATGTAACAAGTATGACTTTTGCCATTTAAATAGATTTGTTTTCATAATCTCCAAATCTGATGGTGTAATATTTTTTTTAAGAATCACATGTACTCAGCCCTCAATTTGGTAGATTAACAACGACATGCTCATATGAGAGAAAAACTCACTGAAATTCAAGTCGGGGGACGAGGTTGGGTAAGTCTGTACCCAGTGAGTATACTTCCTGGGTGAAGGACCCGGCAACTTGGACTTCAACTTTACAAAAGAAAATTATGTAACCTAATCATATATACTCTCATATTAATCTGGATTACCCCATAACTTTTTTATTATAAAAAGTTTATTAAATTTAACCTTCAATTCGAGGTTGTTTTTTGTAGCCAGAGTCTCACTCTGTCATCTTGGGTAGAGGGCTGTGGTGTCACCACAGCTCACAGCAAATATGTTTGTTAAATTTAACATTCTAAACCTATTCTTTCTTTACTGTCAGCTTTTATTTTAGTGGCAGGTGTAGCTGGCAACTGTCATTATGCAAACAACATAAATGTCACAGATTATGTTTGTTGTGCTAATTTTAATGATAAATATTGAAGGGAACATTAGTTAAAACTGGTGTGTGTTTGCACATCGTGGTGACATATTAAGTATAAGTCATTATTAAACAGGAACACCTTTAGGTAAAGGGCACACTGACCTGAGGGTGGCAGGGTAGCAGGTTTACACTGGGAAGTTCCCCAGACCAGCTGGGATATGAGTCATTCTGGCTATGAGAAATAAAATACTGGTAAATGCCAGGGATACAGTTCATGATTATTTAGCCAATAGAGGTATTATATATCTATCCCGATGCTGCCTATTGAGTATGTTTCTCCTGGTTCTATACTGAGTCTCCCCAATGCACCTGTCCCATGTACGTAGTGTTGAGTTGATACACAACAGACAGTGAAGTGAATATTTCATATCCAGAGGTTAAGAGAATGGGATTCTATGTGGCCTGGGCAGGGTAACTCTGAACCTCTGGCAAGGGAGGGAAGCATGGAACAAGAGAAGTCTGTATGAGCTAGGATAGCATTGGGTCATCTGCCTGTTTTATTTTTTCAAATTTATTTTATTTATTTATTTGTTTGTTTATTCATTCTTCCTTTATTTTTTTTTTTTATAGAGACTCACTTTGTTGACTTGGGTAGAGGGCTGTAGTGTCATCACAGCTCACAGCAACAAATAATCCTCTTGCCTCAGCCTCCCAAGTAGCTGGAACGATAGGCACCCGCCACAACACCTGGCTATTTCTTTTCAGAGATGAGCTCTCACTTCACTCAGACTAGTTTTGAATTCCTGAGCTCAGTCAATCTACTCACCTCGGCCTCCCAGAGTGCTAGGATTATAGGCACAAGACACCACGCCTGGCCTCATAACTTGTGAAAAAGAAAGAAGTGTCATCAAAAACCCATTGGGAGTAAAATTAATAATTTATTAGTTGTTCTATTCAAATTTATTTATTTTTCATATTTCAGTAGGGTCTTCAGAGTCTTACAAGGTAGGTAAAATCCCAGCTATGTTCCTTACCAGTGTTAGCTGTGTGATCTCCATAGGTGTAGTCTATTATGCTAAGTCCTTTTTATACTGATTTTGTCAAGTCTTCATCATGAAGAGATTGAACATTTTTATATTTTTCCTGTGTCTATAAAGATGATTTTTTCTTTTATATTTTGTTGATATAGTGTGTCATATTGATTTCCTTGCATATGTCGAACCATTCTAGCATACCAGGGATAAATCTCATGTGATCTCACTGGATAATAAGGTCCATGTGTGGTTGAATTTGATGTGCTAGTATTTTGCTGAGAATTTTTGTGTTCCTGTTCATCACGGATGGCAGCTACTATGTTTTAGTGCTACCAAGGGCCAAGGATTAAGTTGTGTTCTTAAATTATACAACTTTGATTTTGAATGTTTACATTACTCTTTAGCTATTGCTAGAAGTTCAGCGACCTGGATGGATTTTATTACACACATATTTATGACTTTCCTTGTGTAAATACACCAGTGACATGTATGTTATGATTTTGTGCAATGATCTTGAATTTGTGTTTACTTAACACATTTAAGGGTTTATATGCCTTTTTATTTTTATTTCTAGAATAAAGCTAGAAAACAGTTGTATAGAACATAATTTAAGTAACCCAAATCCAGAAAGACTTAGCTTTATTCATAGCAAAAGTCAATACTTATGAAGACCTGCCTTAGGAACAATCTGCTGACTGTGACCTACAAAGCCATGACCTGCATATTCGAAGCAATGAAATGCTGTGAGAATAGGGAGAGAAAGTTTTGAAACTGTCTTATCCTTAAGGCTGCATGCAAATTTGATATTTCTTGTTTACCAGATAATTTAACCATGATATTAGGAAGATATATGATGTCATACTTGGGACAATACTTGGAATATTAGCTTACAAAAACTGGGCAAAGATACTTTATCTTTTTCCTATACTCCAAATACAGGTAGCTAATATGATGAAGCCCATATAATTAGAAGTATTACTTTTTTTTTTTTAAGACAGACTCTCACTTTGTTGCCCTCAGTAGAGTGCGGTGACATCACAGCTCACAGCAACCTCAGCTCTTGGGTTTAGGCAATTCTCTTGTCTCCGCCTCCCAAGTAGCTGGGACTACAGGTGCCCACCACACGCCTGGCTATTCTGTTGTTGTGGTTTGGCCAGGGCCAGGTTTGAACCCATGACCCTCAGTATATGAGGCCGATGCTCTACTCACTGAGCCACAGGCACTGCCCCTAGAAGTATTACTTTTATAAAATTGTTAAATCACACATTTTTTTAACTGTCAAAGGGATTACTTTTCTGTGTGATCTGTTATTTTCCATAATTCCATGCCATTAGGAACCATTATTCTAAGTGCAAAATAATATAGATGAGGTCCTTCATTCACCTGAAAACGAAG